>OMKQ01099947.1:0-25975 GCA_900302335.1 Phycis phycis
TATTTCTTAATGCTTACTGCTCTAGTACAAGTACAAGCTGGATTATGAGAAGGCTAGGGGCCACCACGTGGGCTTCCGTAACGTCAAGGACGACCCTCTGCTGGTGCACTACATGCAAGTGGCCAAGATGCAGAGTGAGAGGAACTACACGAAGGACTATCAAAAGGCGAAGCTGAAGTACCACTCCCCAGTAGACATGATGAGCCTGGTGCATGCCAAGGAGGCCTCTAAGGCACAGACCAATACTGGGTACAGGAAGATCCCCCACAACTACTTCCTGCTCCCCGACAACATGCAGCTGCAGCTGTGTCGTAAAATGATGGAAATCCAGAGTGACGTAGGTTTAAGCCGCCATGCGTTTGAGTTCCTAGATTACACTTTGATTGCGAAATTGCTGCGGGCCATGGTTAAAAAAGTAATTACTGCGCTAAGATTAATCGATTAAAAACTACTTAATGGTATAAAAAAGATCTGCTAATGAATCTGCTTTCATTGTTACGAAGGACATCACAAAGGCTAAACTTTATTTAAATGTATTCTGCTCTCTTTCTACCTGTGACTCGAACTCTATCTCTCTACACCTTCAGAATGAATACAAGTCAGAGTACAACAACCTTTACAAAGGAACAGGCTGGGTTCCTATTGGTTCCATTGATGTGGAGTTGGCCAAGGCTGCCAAATCAGCACTGGCCGAACATGGCTACCGCCAGCACCCCAGTACTCTCAAGTTCACCAGCAAGACTGACTCTATGGATATGGTTCTTGCCATCACCAACTCAAAGCTGAAGGACAAGGTCTGAGCCCTTTTTCTCTTTAGTGTTCCACTGGTGATATATTGTTCAATGGATGACCATTGAATAGTACATGCAATAATGTTACAGAGGTCCCTTGTCATGTTGTTATGTTGACCTAACTCTCTATTTATTATTAAGGCTGCGTACAAAGCCTCTGGGGAGAAGTTCATGCACACTTACAACCTGCCAGCGGACGCCCCTGAGTTCATCCAGGCCAAATTCAATGCCCAGACCATGAGCAAGGTACGAGCATGGCGGAATAATCCTGACGGCGCACAGCCTTAAATGTATGCTGCAACCAGAATGTTGCCTGATCTTCTTTGATCTTTGTTCTCCAGGCTCACTACAAGCAGAAGTGGATTGAACATATCGCCAAGGGGTATGACATGAGACCTGATGCCATCCCTATCCTCCATGCTAAGCAAGGCAGGCACATTGCCAGCGATGTGAGTACACACTAAAAAACAACATCATGTTTAATGTGCTGTAGGTAAGATTCAAGAGCTGTAATGTTATTTGTTACAAATGCCATAGCCATCCGCAGGCTATTAGTGAGTGAAATGTTCTCAGCGAATATCTGCTCTACTGGACTTTGTCTCCCTCTGTATGAGACTGTTTTGATTTTAGACTGCTCCTGGCTTATTTCTGACTAATTATGGCATCTCTACACTGATTGGTTCAGGAAGTCCATCTCCCCTGTCAATCACATGCAGCTACTGCACTGTCATAGCTCCACCACAGGTGTATGAATTCAATATCTGGAGAGGGATTAGAGAGAGAAGGGCCTTTTTTGGGCTGGTTTATTTCCTATACCTTGCTTTCTTCTGCTCTCTCTTTACAACTCTTAAATCATACATGCAGCATCTTTAAAAAGGATGTGAAGACTTTGGGACTAAAGTACTTGATGCGCTTGGTATTTATTCAAATATGTATTTTGTTTTATAGTTTGAGATTGATCAATTGTCTCCGGCTTTGGTTTAGATCCAATACAAGAAGGCCTATGAGAAGGCTAGGGGCCACCATGTAGGCTTCCGTAATGTCAAGGATGACCCTCTGCTGGTGCACTACATGGAAGTGGCCAAGATGCAGAGTGAGAAGAACTACAAGAAGGACTACAACAAGTCCAAGCTGAAGTACCACTCCCCAGTAGACATGATGAGCCTGGTGCATGCCAAGCAGGCCTCCAAAGCTCAGACCAATGCTGGGTACAGGAACATCGAGCACCATTACAACCTCATGCCTGATGCCATGAACCTGGTTTTGGCCCGCAACATGAACGTCAACGCCAGTGACGTGAGTTGAAAAGACCTTGAGGTCAGGGGCAAAAAATCCCTGGTCATTAAGGAATAAATGTTTTATAAGCAGGACACTATGCTCCATAACAAATGCAGTTAATCAACACATTCACATTTCGCCTCTACCTGTACTGTAGATATGTATTCTCTTGTCCATCCTTTTAAGTAAAGTCACTTATTTCCCTACGTAACCCCACAATGTTTTCTTTGTTTTGTATGCAGTGTGACTACAAGTCAGAGTGGAACAACTACATCAGAGGCATTGGCTGGGTCCCCATTGGCTCACTTGGGGTAGAGACGGCTAAGATTGGCGGCCAGATCCAGAGTGAAAACAAGTACCGCACCCATCCATCTACCTTCAAGTTCAGCAAGCTGATGGACTCCATGGACTTGACCCTGGCCACCGCCAACAACCAGATAATGAACAAGGTGCAGGAGCTTATGAATAGAGTGCAGGTTGTCACAGCATTAACCCACCCCATGTTGTTCATGATAAATCTTTATTTGTTTGTGTCTTCAGAAAGCATACACATCCGCTTGGGAGAAGGACAAGCGTACTGTCCACATCATGCCAGATTCACCTGAGATTGTGCTGGCCAAGGCTAACGCCATCACCATGAGCAATGTAAGGGGATACTACTACTATAAACTACACCAATGCCTGCCAAGGATTTCTGTATCAACAAATATATAATACACCTGTATTTAGTGCCTCTGTATCATGTGACTAGAGAAAGTAGATTTGTCTCCCCATTTTCTCTCTTTGATCTGTCTTCCAGAAACTTTATAAGGCTGGCGTTGCAGAAATGGCGAATAAGGGATATAACCTCAAAGCAGATGCTATTCCTATTTTGGCTGCCAAATCTGGCACCAAAATTGCTAGCGACGTAAGTGAAGAGTACCTGAGTGTATCAAATCAGTAATGATTATTTATCCACTTAAGCCCCACTTTAAATGAACATTATACTTTGCAGATGTTGTAATGTTATTTCTTAATGCTTACTGCTCTAGTACAAGTACAAGCTGGATTATGAGAAGGCTAGGGGCCACCACGTGGGCTTCCGTAACGTCAAGGACGACCCTCTGCTGGTGCACTACATGCAAGTGGCCAAGATGCAGAGTGAGAGGAACTACACGAAGGACTATCAAAAGGCGAAGCTGAAGTACCACTCCCCAGTAGACATGATGAGCTTGGTGCATGCCAAGCAGGCCTCCAAAGCTCAGACCAATGCTGGGTATAGGAACATCGAGCACCATTACAACCTCATGCCTGATGCCATGAACCTGGTTCTGGCCCGCAACATGAACGTCAATGCCAGTGACGTGAGTTGAAAATACTTCAAAAACAATGATTATCAAAATAATCACTAAGATATTCTTAAACATACACCGTGAACTGTGTGGGATATTTCCTTGATGACATGGAATGTTATTTCATATCGATGAAATAAATAACACATCAACCAAATGACCAAACAATCAAATAAATAGAGGGTAGACCTTGGAGTCAGGGACAAATAATCCCTGGTCATTAAGGAATCAATGTTTTAAGAAGGACACTATGCAGTTAATGAACACATTCACTTTCACCTCTACCTGTACTGTAGATATGTATTCTCACAGATATACATATTGTCCATCCTTTTACGTAAAGTCACTTATTTCCCTGCGTAACCCAACATTGCTTTCTTTGTTTCATATGCAGTGTGACTACAAGTCAGAATGGAACAACTACATCAGAGGCATTGGCTGGGTCCCCATTGGCTCACTTGGGGTGGAGACGGCTAAGATTGGCGGCCAGATCCAGAGTGAAAACAGGTACCGCACCCATCCATCTACCTTCAAGTTCAGCAAGCTGATGGACTCCATGGACTTAACCCTGGCCACTGCCAACAACCAGATAATGAACAAGGTGAAGCATGCTCATGCCAGATGGAAATGATAATATACAGTTTTGTTTCAGCTGTCATTTTGTATGATTGACCATTAACCCTTCTTGTTCATTGTATTTGCAGAAAGCATACACTTCTGCTTGGGAGAATGACAAGCGTACTATCCATGTGATGCCAGATTCACCTGAGATTGTGCTGGCCAAGGCCAACGCTATCACCATGAGCAATGTAAGGCAATCAAACAATAAACTGTATAGTGGTTATATAGTGGAGTTATTGCCTACAGTCGTCGTCTGTACCTTTCGTCTCATGTAACAGATCTAACCAAATGTTTCATTTGATGGATTTATTTAGTCAATCTTTTTTATCTTTTGCAGAAACTTTATAAGGCTGGAGTAATGGAAATGGCTAAAAAGGGCCATAACCTTAAAGCTGATGCCATCCCGATTGTGGCTGCCAAATTGGGCACCAAAATTGCTAGCAACGTAAGTGAAGAGTACCTAACTGTACAAAATTGGAGGAGTTGCTATTGGCTGCAATAAATTTTACATGTCAGCCACTGCTTGTGAATAACAATGTACTCCTGTCCCATTGCAGTATAAGTACAAACTGGATTATGAAAAAGCAAGAGGCCACCATGTGGGCTTCCGCAGTATCCAGGATGACCCCTTGCTGGTGCACTACATGCAAGTGGCCAAGCTGCAGAGTGAGAAGAATTACAAGAAGGACTACAACAAGTCCAAGCTGAAGTACCATTCCCCAGTAGACATGATGAGCGTGTTGCATGCAAAGCAGGCCTCCAAAGCTCAGACCAATACTGGGTAC
Organism: Phycis phycis; assembly: GCA_900302335.1. NCBI lineage: Eukaryota > Metazoa > Chordata > Actinopteri > Gadiformes > Phycidae > Phycis > Phycis phycis. The sequence goes on from OMKQ01099947.1 coordinate 4,807, forward strand.
AAGCAGGTTAACAACCACTACACCGTACTTCCTGACGCCATGAACCTGGCACTGGCCCGCAACATGCAGTTCATCGCCAGCGATGTAAGTATGATTCTCTCCCTCTCCTTTTTTGTCGTTCTTCAAACAGGAAGTCTTCATATATATACTTTCTTTAACAAAAGCCTCGACTAGACTGTAGAATGCAGCAACTAGTGGTAAAAGTTAAACTAAAGCATTTTACAAACATTACATGCAGGACCAAATAATATGACCAACATGTTGTACATAAATGCAACCATAGATCATATTGTAGCTGTACTTTACCTGTGTTGTACTACCTACACATATTTAGTATTGATAATTCTGAGCAAAAATATGTCCTCTAAATTCATGAATGCTATCAACTGGACATGGTAATTTCATGTCAGTTTGGGAAGAATTTGGACAGATGGACTATGTGTTGATCACATTGACTAAATTTATTGAAGGTGATCATTTTGTTTCTCTCAAACCTCTGTAGAACCAGTACAAGAGTGAGTATGAATCCTACTGCAAAGGAATTGGATGGGTTCCTATTGGCTCATTGGAAGTTGAGAAAGCAAAGATCGCTGGCAAGATTCAAAGTGAGAAGCTGTACCGTCAGCATCCAAGTAACCTAAAGTTTACCAAGGACATGTTCTCCATGGACCTCACACTGGCCACTGCTAACAACCAAATCATGAATAAGGTATTGCTTGCAATATATTGTTGGGATTACATATTTCAGAATATTTTATCATCAGGAAAATGCCTCAGTAACAAGTTTGTTGTTTCTTTTCCAGCAATCCTATATTAAAGCCTGGGAGACGGACAAGACCAAAATCCACATCATGCCAGATGCTATGGATGTTGTTTTGGCGAAAGCAAACAAGAAAAATTACAGCGAGGTACAAACCCTATCATCTGATTTACCCAAACTTCTTCATTCCAAAATTGGTTCTATCTTCCGCAAAAAAATAAACAAACAGCACCAGTACACAATAACCGGAGAATGCAGTAAGACTCAGAAAATGGAATTGCAAAGAAATGCTGATCATTCTTTTCTCTTCAGAAACTTTACAAGCTGGACAATGAGCTGTCCAAGAAGAAGGGTCATAATATCCGCAAAGATGCTATTGCAATCCTGGCCGCCAAAGCTGGCACTACCATTGCCAGTGATGTAAGATTCTTTTGGGATTTTCATACTGAACTACTGTGTAATACATTATTTGTGTTACTCATTCTGATGATTTTCGTTTTATTTTTACACAGTATAAGTACAAAACGGGATACCGCAAGCAGGTGGGTCACCATATTGGTGCTCGCTGCATCCAGGACGACCCTTTGCTCATGCTGGCTCTGAACTCAGCCAGGATTGCCAGTGATGCTCTGTACAGGAAGGACTTTAACAAGTCCAAGACTAAGTTCCATCTGCCAGTCGACATGATGGCCTTTGAACTGGCCAAGAAGAACCAGATTCAGGTTAACCATGCCAACTACATCACCCGTCTGCACAACTGGACTTGCCTACCCGACTCCAATGATGTTGTCCAGGCCAGACAAGCATATGACATCCAGAGTGATGTATGTATGAATTTTCTTTTACATTCCACGTGAATTCCAATATATCTACCTTTTTATACATATTTGAGTGTATCAACATTGTATTCTTTGTTTTTTCCAGAATGTCTACAAGGAAGATCTGAAGCTGATGCAGGGTATTGGGTGGGTGCCCATAGGTTCATTGGATGTTGAGAAAGCAAAGAAGGCTGGTGAGATCCTGAGTGAACACCTGTATCGAAAGCATCCCAGCAACTACAAGTTCACCTCCAAAACTGATGCCATGCCCTTAGTGCTGGCTAAGGCTAATGCTCAGATAAATAACAAGGTATGTAGTGATATGTGGTTCACTATACAGTTAGCCTTATTCAAGAATTACTCAATATTAAATCAGATATGATGGTATGATATTGGCAGTCTATGTTCTTTATAGTACACTTTTGTATAGTTTACCCCTTTAAATGTAGCCTCCTGTTGGTTTTTGTCTTTGTAGAAAGCCTACCATGAAGTCTGGGATAAGGAGAAGAGCAACATTCACATCATGCCTGATGCCATGGATGTCGTTCTGGCTAAGGCCAACAGGGCCAACTACAGCATTGTAAGTCAATAATCTTTTTTTTTGTGCTCCTTCACATAATGTACAAAGGGTATTAACAATGTATTGTCTGTATTTGCAGAAAAGATACAAGGACGCCTATGAAGAGTCCAAGAAGAAGGGCTATGATCTGCGCAATGACGCTGTTTCTATTATTGCAGCCAAGGCTTCAAGGAACATTATCAGTGATGTAAGTCCATGTTGGTCACACTTGTAAATTCTATTGCTTTAATCACAGGGTGGAACAATCATCGTGATTTGTGCTTCACATTTTCTTCCAGTACAAGTATAAGGCAGGATACCGCAACCAGGTGGGTCACCATATTGGTGCCCGCTGCGTCCAGGACGACCCTCTGCTCGTGCTGGCTCTGAACTCAGCCAGGATTGCCAGTGATGTTCTGTACAAAAAGGACTTCAATAAGTCCAAGACAAAGTTCCATCTGCCAGTAGACATGATGGCCTTTGAACTGGCCAAGAAGAACCAGATTCAAGTTAATCATGCTAACTACATCACCCGCCTGCACAACTGGACCTGCTTGCCAGACTCCAGTGATGTTGTTCATGCCAGACAAGTGTATGATATCCAGAGTGATGTAAGTCATTATACATGTGTATTTCTTATTTCCTGTCTTTCATATTAACACTGAATTGGTCAAATATTGATTTAACCAAATGTGTTCATAGGCTGTTTATAAAGCTGACTTGAAGTGGCTCCAAGGCATGGGATGGGTCCCTATTGGCTCGCTTGACGTGGAAAAGGCAAAGAAGGCTGGAGAGATCCTGAGTGAAAGGAAGTATCGCCAGCACCCTAGTGCCAACCGCTTCACCAGCCCCATTGATGCCCTGGAGATTGTTCTAGCCCAGAACAACGCCTTGAACATGAACAAGGTAGGCCTCCCCCAGCAATAAACGTTGAATTGTCTCAAAGTCCTCTAGATGCAAAGATGTACAGTAGACAGTATTTTGTACTTCAGCTGCTAATATGCAATCTACATCCTTGGGATGATAATGTATCATCCCGGATAATCATCCTGTATAGTGCTATCACTAAATGCTAATGTTCCATTTGGTGTTGATGTGTTCCAGCGTTTGTACACCGAGGCCTGGGAGAAGGACAAGACCAAGCTGCACATCAAGCCTGACACCCCTGAGATCATCCTATCCCAGCAGAATGCTATCAACATGAGCAATGTGATTTTCCTCTTTACCGAACACTATTCACATGTTTTTTATGTGCTGCAGTTACACCACATATCAGGTCAAAAAGGGTGACCTGATCCATGCAAGTATTAAAATGTGTGTCATTCTTTTCAGAAAAAATACAGGCAAGGCTATGAGGATACCATCAACAAAGGCTATTACCTGCCTGGTGACGCTATCTCTGTGACGAGTGCCAAAGCCTCCAGAAATATCATCAGTGATGTAAGTTAGATGAATATCAACATTTTCAGAAAATAAACAGGTCTCATCCTTCCCATAAGTCTCATACCAGTTTGTAACTTTTCAACATTTTCCCTGTGAATTCACCAGTACAAGTACAAGGCAGGATACCGCAACCAGGTGGGTCACCATATTGGTGCCCGCTGCGTCCAGGACGACCCTCTGCTCGTGCTGGCTCTGAACTCGGCCAGGATTGCCAGTGATGCTCTTTACAAAAAGGACTTCAACAAGTCCAAGACAAAGTTCAATCTGCCAGTCGACATGATGGCCTTTGAACTGGCCAAGAAGAACCAGATCCAGGTCAATCATGCCAACTACATCACACGCCTGCACAACTGGACCTGCCTGCCTGACTCCAATGATGTAGTCCAGGCCAGAAAGGCCTATGATCTCCAGAGCGATGTGAGTCATTTAATACATTGTTAAAGTTTTGTTCCATGTTCTCAGGTTACTTTGTACACGTACTTCGATACATAGATACCAGGTATCGACTTAAAAAAAGAATCATAATTTGAATGCTTGTATGTCATGTATAGCCAGGGTGGCTGAAAATGTATTCCTCTTTTGTCTTACCAGGCTGTGTACAAGGGTGACATGGAGTTCATGAGGGGTTTGGGATGGGTCCCCATTGGCTCACTTGACGTTTTGAAGGCTAAGCACGCTGGAAATATCCTCAGCGACCATCTGTACAGGCTGAAACCAGACAAACAGAAATACACAACGGACATGACCTCCATGCCCATGGTCTTGGCAAAAGCAAATGCAGAGATTATGAACAAGGTTTGGAAAAAATCCCAAACTTGTGAACAACTCCCATTGATAATTATGTAGTTCAGCAATAGTGATGATGGTAAAGTAGACACAATGTCTTTTCACTTCCCAATATGTTATTCGTATCTTTGCTTTCACAGAGGAGCTATGTGGCTGCTTGGGAGACAGACAAGACTAAGACCCATCTAACCCCAGATCTGCCTGAGATCCTGCTCTCCAGAGCCAATGCATACAACATCAGCAATGTTGGTTTGATCTTTATGAAATACAGCAACTTTTATACCTCTACACAATCAACTTTCGCTAATAGCAAATCAACTTATTTGACATCCTTTTCAGAAACTGTACAGGGAGGATGTAGAGAAGATCTTCAGAAAGGGCTATGACCTCAAGGCTGATGCCGTTAGTGTGGTTGCTGCCAAGCGTGGAAGGGAAATCATCAGTGACGTAAGTGGCATGAATTATGTTTGTTTCACTCATAGGATTGTTGTTACTATGTACTCCCTTAAATATCACAACAATACGTTTATGTTCTCACAGTACAAATACAAGACAGGATACCGCAAGCAGGTGGGTCACCACATAGGTGCCCTGAGTGTCCGGGATGACCCTCTGATCATGCTGGCTCTGAACTCAGCCAAGATCGCCAGTGAGGCCCTGTACAAGAAGGACTTCAACAAGTCCAAGACCAAGTTCCACCTGCCAGTGGACATGCTCACAATTGAGCTGGCCAAGAAATGCCAGATCCAAGTCAACGACTTCAACTACAGGACACACCTGCACAATTGGACCTGCCTGCCGGACTCCACCGATGTAGTCCAGGCCAGGAAGGCCTATGACCTCCAGAGTGATGTGAGTTTTTCATAATTTTGTTGAGCACAGCAAACCTAACAGATTTATTTTGTCTTCAACTGATTGGCAAACCCTCTGTTTCTTTGTATACCAGGCTGTTTACAAAGCAGATATGGAATGGATCAAGGGAACGGGTTGGGTTCCCATCGGCTCACTGGAGGTGGAGAAGGCTAAGAAGGCAGCACAGATCTTGAGCGAGAGGCAATACCGCCAGCACCCAAGCCGCTTTAAGTTCACTGCCAAGACGGATGACATGCCATACGCCCTTGCTAAGGCCAACGCCGAAATCATGAACAGGGTATTTGTGTAATTGAATGTGGTTTTATGACATTCTAAGCCCAAGCATAGATTGAGACATTTAAAACTAACATATTAGTGTCAAAGATAATGTCATTTGTATTGACTTTTATTTTGTATTTTCTTCTGTCAAAATGGAAGTATATGTATTTTTTTCATTACATTAGCCAAAAGTATAGTAACTTAACAGGCTGTACCTGACATCAACAGAAATCATATATTGCTGCCTGGGAGACTGATAAGACCAATATTCACATCATGCCTGACACTCCAGAGATCATCCTGGCCCAGCAGAACAAGCTCAACAACAGTCTGGTAATACAACCTTCAGTGTATCGTTATATACATGGTACAATGGTATGGATTACAATGGATTACACTGCATAATGTAAGAATGGCATAAAGTCGTTTTTTTTCTGTCCACAGAAATATTATCGTGAAGGCTTCGAGGAGACTATTAAGAAGGGCTACTATCTGCCCAAGGATGCAATTTCTGTTTTGGCAGCCAAGGCCTCTCGGAACATTATCAGCGATGTAAGTCCTCACACTCAAGGTCTTCAAACTCATCGTTTACCCCATCTCTAATTTCACGCATAGTATTTTATTTTTGCATGAAGTACAATTACAGTTGTATTTTATTTGCTGCAAATAGTTGCATATCACAAACTTGTGTTTTGTTTTGATTGTGTAGTATAAGTACAAGGCTGGCTTCCGCAAGCAGTGTGGACACCACATCGGGGCGCTCAGTATTCAAGACGATCCTTTGCTTATGCTGGCTGCCAACGCAGCCAGGATCTCCAGTGACAACATGTACAAGAAGGACTTCAACAAAACCAAGACCAAGTTCCACCTGCCGGTGGACATGGTGGCCTTTGAGCTCGCCAAGAAATGCCAGAACCAAGTCAATGACGTCCTCTACAGGACCCGTCTGCACAACTGGACCTGCCTGCCTGACTCGAGCGATGTAGTTCAGGCTAGAAAGGTGTACGACCTCCAGAGTGATGTGAGTGGTAGACGCCATAGTTGCCTGTACCCTTTTAAAACCCAGTGTTGTGCTGTGATGTATTGATATGTCAAATGGTCCTTGTCTTGCAGGCTGTGTACAGGGCTGATATGGAGTGGATCAGAGGATGTGGCTGGTCACCACAGGACTCAGTGGATGTGGTCAAGGCCAGGAATGCCCAGAAAATCCTGAACGAAAACCTCTACCGCCAGCCCCCCAGCACTGTCAAGTTCACCAGTGTGGTGGACCTCCCTGAGATTGTCTTGTCCAAGCAGAATGCTGACAACATCAGTGATGTGAGTTTCCCTGTATATTTGGCAGCGTTAAGGCTACCTCGACTTAATTTTAATTTTTCCACATACTCAATGAGTTGTTGTTTATGAATTAAATAATTAGTACTACTAGCTGACACTGAATGTCCCTTTTATTAAATCAAATGAATTAATGTTCTGTGTTTGCCTTTGACAGAGGAAGTACACAGCAGCCTGGAATAAGGATAAGCTATCCATCCACATGAAACCAGACATCCCCTCCATGCAGCTCTCCAGGGCCAATGCAATCAACATCAGCAATGTATGTTTTGCACATTACAAACTTTAGGTCAAGATAGTTACAATCTCCTGTACATTCTTTCCCTCTGAGTTCAATGAAAGCTCTATCCAAATCGCAATGTTTTCATCAAGCCTACATCCCACATGGAAGTGATGGATAAAGTAGGATTTTTACAGAATCTATCTGCACTGTTTCAATCAAATTTCTTTGGTTGATCTTGCAGAAACTGTACACCAAGTCATGGGATGAACAGAAGGCCAAGGCATACCACATTAAAGAGGATGCCATCGCTGTCCTGAAGGCTAGAGCCTCCAGAGATATCATAAGCGACGTAAGAGGAGTACTCAGTTATGCATTGTATAAAGTATTCATACATTGCATGCCCAAGACAATAGCTAACTTTCTACTGTTTTCTTCATCATCCATTAGTACAAATACAAGACAGGATACCGCAAGCAGGTGGGTCACCATATTGGTGCCCTGAGTGTCCGAGATGACCCTCTGATCATGCTGGCTCTGAACTCAGCCAGGATTGCCAGTGATGCCCTTTACAAGAAGGACTTCAACAAGTCCAAGACCAAGTTCCACCTGCCAGTAGACATGCTGACAATTGAGCTGGCCAAGAAATGCCAGATCCAAGTCAATGACTTCAACTACAGGACACACCTGCACAACTGGACCTGCCTGCCAGACTCCACTGATGTAGTCCAGGCCAGGAAAGCCTACGATCTCCAGAGCGATGTAAGATGACCATAATATCTGCACACATGTTGACAGATAGTATACCCTCTACTGGTAGTAATGTCTATTGCATTTTGGTAATGTCTCAGGCGGTGTACAAGGCTGACATGGAATGGATCAGAGGATGTGGATGGGTGCCACATGAGTGCGTTGATGTTGTCAAGGTGAAGCACGCACAGAAGATCCTGGCCGAAGTAAGTTCAACATAATGTAGACACTGCTGGTTTTCAGTTTATATTATAGTTAATGTAATACAGTATTTGTTTATATAATACATGTATGTATTCAATACAATATTATTATGAACATCATTCACGTGTCAATTACAACACAGAAATTAACTTAATCTGTCAACATAGCTTGATCAGTTTTGTTCTCTTCACTGCTTCCCATAGAGAGGATACCGTGTTAAGTTGGACCAGCAGAAATTCACTGCTACTGCTGACAGAATGGACTTTGTCTGTGCCAAGAATGCTGCTGAAGTGCTCAATGAGGTGAGAGGCAGACACACTGCTGTTCTGCATACACAGTACTGTTCCCCTTCTATACCTCATCAGTATTGTTACTATCCAACATGTCATATTTTTTTAACTATATCTGTCTATAACTTTTAACTTTTAACAGGCTAAGTACCGTGAGGCTTGGCACCAAGATAAGACTAAGTACTCACTGGTGGACACTCCAACTCTTGCTACAGCCAGAGAGGTGGCCAAGAACGTCCACCCGGTATGGACTTCTTACATGTATCAATTGTCAGAAATCCATTTTTTATTGTTCCCCATTTGCAAAGTCAAATATGTTGTTATTCCTATGTCTTACAGAAACTGTACACCAAGGATTGGGATAAAGTCAAGGCCACTGGCTACTTCATGCCAGGAGATGCAGTGCCCATCAAGCAGTGCATTCAAACCACTAAAGTGCAAAGTCTGGTGAGTACTTCACTCCTTTAAATCATTCAGTTGATATGTGTAAATTAGTACACTCATCTCATTCATTTTTGTTTTGTTGAACTTCTCAAACAGCACAAGTACAAGGAGAGCTACCGCAAGCAGGTGGGCCACCACATCGGAGCGCTCAGTGTTTTTGATGACCCTCTGATCATGCTGGCTCTGAACTCAGCCAAGATCGCCAGTGAGGCCCTGTACAAGAAGGACTTCAACAAGTCCAAGACCAAGTTCAACCTGCCAGTGGACATGCTGCAGTTTGAATTGGCAAAGAAGTGCCAGAGGCAGGTCAACGATGACCTTTACAGGACCCGTCTGCACCAGTGGACTTGCCTGCCAGACTCCAGTGATGTGGTTCAGGCCAGGAAAGTGTACGACCTCCAGAGTGACGTGAGTGTTTACGCTGGAGTTGCCCGTACTCTCTTATAACTCAGTGTTGTACAACGATGTGGCTCTGGGGATCAAAAAAAAACTTGTTTCTTTTTCATCCTTTGTTTTGTTTGTCTTTTTAGTTCGTCTACAAGGCAGATCTTGAATGGATTCGTGGCTGTGGATGGGTTCCAGCCGAATCTGTGCATCACGTCAAAGTCAAGAAGGCCCAGGAGATCCTCAATGATGTGCGTTCACCGAATGGCATTAAGTCTGCAGGACTTACAATCAATTTCCTCTCTTTTGTATCAACTCAATGTGTCTAATTATTTGCTCATCTGGCTCATAATGCAGAGGCTCTACAAGAAGGGTGCCATAGAGAACTTCAGCAGGTACACCCACGTAGTAGATCGTCCCGAGCTTATCCTGGCTAGGGTCGCCGCTGCCAACCTCAGTGATGTAAGTAATCACATTTACAATCCAATCCGAACAGTGTTTCATTACAAACCTGGCTAGAATTCTGCTGTTTATCTTTCATTGCATAATTTCCATATATTTCCAACTCCTTGCCCTCTCTATAACAGCTCAAGTACAAAGAGACATTCAATAATGAGAAGGGACAATACATTGGTTCAGAGGACACGCCTCAATTGGCCCATAGCAGGGAGTGTGCCAAGAACATCAGTGAGGTAACTTTAGTGCACATTTATTCATCCACCACCCTTTTTTCTTTCTTTGTTAATTAATTTGTTTGTTCTAAACATTGATAATTCAACAACTTTCTCTTGTTTCAGAAAACATACAAACAAATCTGGGATGATAGCAAGGCCACTAGCTACCAGCTGAATCATGAATACATCCCTCTGCTGTCTGGCAAGAAGGGCAGGGAGATCATCAGCGATGTAAGTCACAATCCTACTGGGTTAAGCGACATTAGGGTATTACATTAGATTACGTTGGGTTTTTTACGTCATACCTTTGATCCAAACAGGTGAAGTACAAGGATTCCCATGAGAAGGCCAAGGGCCACTACATGGCCAACACCCTGGTGGACTTCCCTGAGGTCGTACGCTGTGGTGAACAAGAGAAGTCCAAGGCTCTGGTAAGGATCGGCTTAATGCATCACAACCACTATCACTGTACGCGATACATACAGTTCATGAAAAACATTAGCAAACAGCAACACAGCATGTGACACTTATGTACCTTTTCCATTCAGAGGGTCTACCAGAAGGACTACCACCAGAACAAGGTCAAGAACCACATCCCATCAGACATCATCGCCAACCAGGTGGCCAAGAGGTGCCAGGACATGCTAAGTGACGTCATGTACCGCACCTACCTGCACCAGTGGACCTGCCCCCCCGATAAGGAAGAGCACATCCGCGCCCGCAAGAGCAACGAGATCTTCAGTGACGTAAGTACTGGCTGACCAGAACTACTAGCAGCTGTATGTTTGGATGACTGATCGATATGTGACTATGTCGTGGTTCACTTTATTACCCTGTAACAAACACCCCGTAAATTAGTCTTCTCACAAATATTTGAATGCTATTGAAGGAATATCTGATGGAATATAAATACATACACTTCTCATCTCTATATTCAAAATCCATAAAACATGGTAGGTGATTAAGAGACACCTACCATAGGCACCTACCATAGACCCAGGTCCATAGTCTGCAGGTTGATGATGATGATCTTTATGTTGCTACATTTTGAAACAGGTGTTCTACAAGGATGACCTGAACTGGATGAAGGGCATGGGCTGCTATGTGTGGGATACACCTGAGATTGTCCGCGCCAAGAAGTCCTATGAGCTGCAGAGTGACGTAAGTATAATCCATTAGTGATCCATCGTCATCAATGATCGCACGTTTCACCACTTCGAATGGCATGACTGTGTTTGTTGTATTTTTACATATACTTTATTTGTACTTTTGCAGCTGAAATACAAAGAAGCGGGCAAGAAAGAATTCAACAACTACTCCATTGTGACGGACACCCCAGTCTATGTCACTGCTATCCTGGGTAGCACCTGGGCCAGTGAGGTGAGAGGCCTTGGCTTTTAGTAACACAATACTTTAGCAACCTCTCGGATGTGTAATCGTAAAGAAAATGTGATCCAGCTACCTGTGGGTCATTTGTTATTCATATTTTCCTCCCGCAGCTTAACTACAGAGAGGCCTACCATAAGGAGAAGCACATGTACACCACCATCCTGGACACTCACGACTATGCCAGATGTCACGACTTCAAACACTTCTTCAGCAACGTAAGCTTTGGCAGACATGCGCCTGCCTTGTGCAGCACCCTTCCCATGTCCCATGAGTACCTTTTATAACATAGGCAATCTTTTATCATTTAAACAGAAAAACTACACAGCTGCCTGGGACAAGATCAAGGCCAAGAGCTACCAAATTCCCCATGACTCCCACGCCATGCAGCACGCCAAGCAGCAGAAGGTCATCCTCAGTGGTGTAAGTCAAACCATTCGTGTCCTTCCTTTCATGCCATTGTGCGTTCCCTTTCATCAACAGCCACCTTTAAAGTTCACCTTTTCCATTTGGCCTTTAACCAGAAAATAGGGCATGGATTACTAAACACTGTTAATCTAATTTCAAACAAATCCATGTTCTCTCCACCTGTCCAGGTGAAGTACAAGGAGGACTATGAGAAGTTCAAATCTCTCTACAGCCTCCCCAAGTCTCTGGAGGATGATCCCGGGACTGCTCGCTGCATCAAGGCCGGAAAACTCAACCTCGACGTATGTGGTCATTTTTTCAACAGTAACTGCACAAAATCTTCTGTGCAAAATGATTTACATTTCTCAGGTTCAAGTCAATTTATTCAACATTTTATGGAATAGCATTCATGGTCATGGGCACAATTTCACCATTGACCTGATCCTCGCACAACCTCTGTTCTATTTTACATTCACATAATCTAATTAGTCCCAAAATTCAAAATGCCTAATTCATTATTATGCCGCCCCCAACCACACTCACAGCGCCTGTACAGGGGCGACTATGAGAAGACCAAGGCCAAGAACCACATCCCACCAGACATGCTGGAGATCTTGTCTGGTCGCAACACCCAGAATAGCGTCAGCGAGATCAACTACCGCAAGCGCCTGCACCAGTGGATCTGCCTGCCCGACATGCAGGTGTACGTGCAGGCCCGCAAGGTCAACGAGCAGCTCAGCGACGTGAGTCACCATCGCCTAGGGCCAAGTGCACCACATCACTTGTTTTTCGGACTATACCCAAATGTTCCCAACATAAAGCTACTGCTCAAATAAGTATGCTATCTAAATCAATGCATTCCATTTGAAATTCCTCAGTGAATCTTTCATCAATCTGCAACAATAATCCTGACCTTTCTCTTAATCATTGTATGTGCCCTCCCCAGATTTTCTACAAGGATGACCTGAATTACCTCAGGGGCATCGGCTGCTACGCCTGGGACACTCCGGAGATTCTCCGTGTCAAGAATGCCGGGGATCTGCGCAGCGAGGTTGGACATCAGTCCTCGACATCCAGCCTTTGATTAGTGCAGTATAGTAGCGTTAGAGGGGGTCACTAATAGCATGGCGCTTGTGGTTTCCCTCTCTCCCTTCCAGGCCAAGTACAAAGCCAAGGCCGTGGAGGGATTCAAAGACTACACCGTTGTCACGGATACTCCAATCTACGAAACCGCCAAGCAGAACGCTGTCAACCTGAGCGATGTGAGTCTTCGGTCGATCATATGTAAAAAATAAAATAAAAAGTAAATAAAAGTCCCATGATTACACACAGAATCATCATCTAAACGTTTGCCATCTCCTTTTGGTCCTTTTGCTTATTGTTTTTTCCAGCTGCACTACCGCCTTGACTACAATGCCAACCTTAAGGGCACCAACACATCACCAGCTGTCACCATGGATACCGAGAGGGCCCGTCTGGCTAACTACATCCAGAGTGACGTAAGATAGTAGTCTTGTGTTCATGTTTTAAAGCTTGGTATAATATCCACGGCAGTGCTGTTCTTTATAACCGTGTTTCTTTGTCCTGGTACAGAATTGGTACAAGGAAGCCAACAAAAACTCCATGGCCACTGGATACTCACTGACCAATGACACACCCATCGTCAAGCAAGTCAAGAACAACAGCCTTGTCGCCAGCAGTGTATGTCTCTCAAGCTTTCTCTTCATTATATGAGTCTTAAATTATTTTCTTAGAAGAGTGACTGGATCTTTGCTTTTTCTATAGGTCAAGTACAAGGAGGCCTACGAAATGATGAAGGCAAAGGGCTACACCCTTCACCCAGAGGGTGTCAACTTTGTCAATATCAGGAATGTCAACAAGGTCACCAACCAGGTATGACAACAACAATACTTCAATGCTGTGTTAACAATAATGTGTTCTGTTGTTTCTGAAGGCATTTATCAATTCATCATCTTCAGCAGTGAATTGAGTTAGATAATGTCATCTCTCAAATAATCATCCTCCTCTTCACTCACTCAGCGTCTGTATCGTGAGCTATATGAGAAGGAGAAGGACAAGATCCACTCAATCCTTGACACCCCTGACAACAAACAAGTCAAGATGAACCAGGAGAACCTCAGCGAAGTAATCCAGCACCACTATTCACATTTCTGTTGAATGCCAAGTCACGAAATGTGGAACATGAAATAATATTTTTGTTCAACCTTTCAACAAAACCAGTATGAGCATGACTTGTTGTCTTCTTTGTATCCAATCCTAGCTGTGCTACAGAGAGAAGTACAACAACACCAAGGGCCAGTTGATCTCCATGCCCATGACGCCCCAGCTCATGCATTGCTACCATGTCAACCAGATCACCAGTGATGTACGTAAACTCGCCTCGTACCTTCGAACACCAGAGGTCATCCGGCAGAGATTGGGATTAGCGATTCAGCTTTAACAATATGCTTCCCCCTTGTGTTCAGCTGCGCTACAAAGAAGACCTGCTGTGGCTCAGAGGCCTGGGGTGCTTCATGTATGACACACCAGAGATGGTCAACGTCCGCAACATCACCAAGTTCAGGGTAGGGACAATTTTATGATGCTTTCCTTCCCCTCGGGTTGTGAGGAACCTCAGTTTACATTTTTGTTTCCTCTTCATTTGGGGTGTTCTTCTTCGTCATTGTACCATGGCTGCCTTCGCAGGTCAACTATCCGGTGGAGGCAAAGAAAAACCACAGCAAGTTCTCTGTGGTCCTGGACACACCAGAGTACAAGCGTGTGACTGAACTGAAGAGCCATATGAGTATGGTGAGTCCAACAAGCAATACGAGTCTGCCAACTATACATGTTTCCTTAAGGTCAAAATCCATGTAACTTGTCTGCAAATGGGCCTAGCCTAGTATCTGCATGCATACTGACCCTCTGTCCATCTCCAGATGATCTACAAAGCCCAAAGCAAGGAGGAGATGGCCAAGGTCACCACCACTCTGGACTCTGTGGATATCCAGAGAGCCAAGTGGGCCCAGCAGCTGTCCAACAAGGCAAGTCCCCATACACCTTTACCACTTACTATCACTTACCTACTTACCTGTTTAAAGGCAATGGGTTCACATGGGATTCACATGGCTTTTACTCACTTTTCCTTTTCATATTCAGTACCTGTACACAGACCTGGCCACCAAGGAGAGAGCCCACTTCAGCCAGGAGATGGAAACCCCAGCAATGGGCCTTGCTAGGACCATGAAGGTGGTCAACAGCTATGTAAGTATTTCTTTTATATGTCTCTTCTATTTGGGCATTTTCAGAATTTGGCTTTCTCAGTCAGACTCTTTCTATAGTAAGTATAGTAAGTTTGGCAACGCCGTAGATTACAGCCCCCAGGGTACAGTGCAAGTACTCCGGAGTTACGGAGTACCAATTCGGTACATACCAATACTTATTGGGGCACAAGATGTGAAGTTATGGAACAACTCTTATGGAACAACAGCCTCCTTTCTTCCCAGGAAATAAAGTTAATCGAAACTGTTCTCATTGTTACCCCCTTATTTAACATCTTGTTCATCGGTAACTACTCATCAGTAACAGTAACAGCCTAACCCCAGAGTAATTGCGCAGCACGTTGCAGGCTGTAAAGCGTTACCTCGAGTTCTTGCAGTACAGACGTAGAGTAGTAGAGTAGACAGTTGAAATACATTGTATTCCATGCGACACAAATATTTTTCTTCCTCTCCTGCTAGAACAAATACAAAGAGCAGTATGAGAAGATGAAGCACAGGTACACAGCCATCGCTGACACACCCATCCTGATTGGTGCCAAGAAGGCCTACCTGCAGTCCAGCGACGTAAGTACACCCACTGGTTTGGTATCATCCTTATCAATTATATTGATATGGATGATTTTTCTTCTGATCAACCTTTGTTTTCATAGTTCAGACCACAGTGGTGGTGGTTCATGGTGGTTGATATTCTTCAGTGTATTACCATATGATGATGCGGTGTGTGGGTTAACTTGTCATGGTTTCTGTGAACAGCTGAGGTACAAAGAGACCTTCGAGCTGTCCAAGGGCCACTACCGCACAGTCAAGGATGCACTGGACATCATCTACCACCGCAGGGTCACCGATGACATCAGCGAGGTGAGTATTTCAGCGAGAACACACCGTCAGTCTTCGCACAAAGATGTCTATTGTGAAGTGATTTTTGCCCCTGCTCTCTCGCTCTGTCTCACCGTTTCTGTCCGCCTCGTAGGTGAAATACAGGGAGAAGTACATCAACTCCCTGGGGACATGGAAGTCCATCCCTGACCGCCCCGAGTTCTTCTTCAACAGGATAGTTGGCGAAAACATCAGCACCGTGAGTACAGCCGGCAATTCCTACCAACTCACAACGCAACGACACAAGGATAAAACTCACATGAACACGCACAGTGTTGTCCACAGAAGGTTAGATGACCAATCAGATTCACAGGATGCTTTCCCACCTTGCTTATAGGTCAAGTACAAAGAGGACCTGGATTGGCTGAAGGGCATTGGCTGCTTCGTGTGGGACACACCAGAGATGGTGCAGGCAGATAGGAACAAGAAGCTGTACAGCGAGGTGAGAGATCTAAGAGTGATCTAATGACTAAGAATGCCATCCCTAATAGCCCAGTGATTCATCGCTATCGCATATCGTTGCGCTAATGGTCCGCTCTGCTCTTTGGTAACAGAGACTGTACAAAGCCTCCTTCGAGAAGAACAGATACAACTTCAGATACACCTGTGACACGCCCTTCTTCCATGCCGCCAAGAATGCCTCCCTGCTCATCAATGACGTAAGCCCCTCTGTTCGACAGACAAACAGATTCCAGACCAGGATTTCATTTTCAAATTCTTCAATTGCAGTTAAACTTCAGTAGACTAAGTAGTGATAAAGGTTGTTTTGTTTTTGTTCGATCTCTATGCGTCTCAGTTGGATTCTCATTTTGAAGGTAAAACCAATGAAGGAAATATAATTTACTACCTTCCTCCTTCCTGTCTGACATAGCTGAATTTGCTTTATTGCTGTATTTCTGTCCACTTAATAACTTTACCTCTTCCTTCCGGAAATTGCCACATCGCTTAGATCCCAAAGCACAGAACCTCTCCTTTTCTGGATTTGTTTTGTTCCTCCTTATAACTTCCGCCTTTTGACCGTTCTGAGCAGAGGACTTATAGATCGTCCTATGAGAAGAACAAGGATAAGTTCACCATTACCACAGACGATCCTAGGTACCAGCTGGCCAGGGAGAACAACAAGATGAGCCAGGTAACATACCTGACGAGGCCGCGGTGCCGCTGGCCTGCCACCTCCTGCGGGCCTCGCCGGCCCGCTGCATGAGGTCTTCAGCAACCTGCCCGAGGTTGACGACGCATGGCTGTGGCCTCACCTTCCCTGTCCGACTCTCGCCGATCCTTCTGATTCCTTCTGCGGGAGTCCCAAACCGTGCCACTCAAGCAGCCAGAACTGGGGAAACGTCTTGAGCGCGCTTCAATCTCTTGAATCTGTGTCTCCAGTGCTGACGCTGTCGTTGTTGGGCCTCTGCGCGTCCACTGAAAAACTTCCTGGAACCTCCAGGGCAGTGGTCTTTCTCACTGAGGGCACAGATTCAGTGGGGAAAACCAAACAACAGCTCGGACCCCCCCGGGGTTAATCTCTTAGTCTCCACGGTGTCCGACCTGCTGTTTGCAGGTCGAAAAGCAGCTGTTGCTGCTTTTCGTCAACTATGGCATGCTATGTGTATGTGTTACGTACGTTGGTGTGTGTGTGTGTGTGTGTGTGTGAACATATGGACAGGCACGATATAAATCCCGAGCCAAGGATCTGCTTAAGAGCGGCTGCAATGAGTTGCTCCGGCCAGACATCCTCACAGCCCTATACCAGTCAGTTCAGGGCAGCCAGGTAAACAACCTCAGAGCAGCTCAGCTGGGCCTCATCTCAGGGCCCTGTCCGCAAACCGCGTAATATAACAGCCCGATTGAACTTCGGCTGTCGAGGAATTAGAAAAGAAAGTGGGTTCTAGTTCCTCGTTATTTTATCTGGACAGGGTCCTAGGGTGTGTAACCATGCTCCATCCATTTACGTCCATCCTAGTATCTCCTCCATTCATGCCAATCTAAACTATCAGTAACTACCCCACCTCATGCCCACCTTTCGCCCACAAGCTAATCTTGCTTATAACCCCCATCCGACCCTCTAGTCAAAGTTGTAATATATAAATAATTACTTGGATATATCTGTAGTCTATGCTGACCGATGATTTCAATGGTTGTAATCTCAAACCTCACCGCTAGATGTCAATAAATTCCGCACACTGCACCAACCTGTAGTAGCTGTAGCAGTATAGCAGTTTAAAATACACATGTAACTACTGCTTGATAGCAGCTCTATTGATTTAGATAATAAAAAAACGTATATAGTGATCCAATACAGCCGTACCAAGGGACTGACCTGACTGGATCGGCCCGTTTCAACGACAAAGCACACGAGTTAAACACGGACTAAGATGACGAACTTCAATAGGATGAAAGTGAAATTAGGACGTTGAAGTCCGTAAGCCACAGGGAAAGTATCTACATTTAGAACCGCAAAGTTTCTTGCCGTCCTTGTTATATGTATATATATATTTACCGTCATGTCGCCCTGTGACAACTGAAAAACGAGTTTACACAGTGTCTTAAATGTTTTAACACAAAACGTTGCTACTTACCGAAAACAACGAATCATAAAAACTCAAAAACTTAGATTAACTTTCAATATCTTAATTGACGACATAGGTTCGTAGGCTTTGGAGACATTTGACATTAAGAGCTATCGTTCTCTACGGCGCAACGTTAGTTACCAGAGTCCCCGTCTGCGTTAGCTTGGCAGCACGCGGCGCTGACCGACGTGACCGGGCCGACGTCGAACTCGGTCTACGTCCATGAAACACGACGGGACGACGAGACGCCCAAGTCACCCCTAGTCAGTTAAAGCTCCTTGCAGTGTTGCACCAAAATCATATGTATGATGAATAGCACGTGTATTTTACTGTTATGCTCATAGATGATCGGGATACAATGCGATTCGTTTTAACGCCCCATGCAGACGCGAGGCCTGTTAATATGAACGGGTGAAACGCCGCGTTTCTGTTTGAAATATGTACGTTAGCTTTGCTATTGCTTTTGTCAGGGAAGTGAGTTTAGGCTTGTTACCTTGTAATTGGCCGCACCAACTAGCACAAAATAGCAACATTACTTGCACTAGCTAATGAACTATCCTCCTCACCCTTCATAGAGACTATTCATCAGGCTCCCAGGTTGAACTGCAGGATATCTGCCTGCAATGTGGAGTAGCATATAGACAGACCAAACCACCGTGGTGAACGACAGCTAAGTGGACACCACAAGCTGTTCTTCTGTCACAAAATATTGGTAACATGTAACATTGTAACTCCATTCTCCTTCACTCGACCTCACAGCCTAAATGTCATCCATGCATGCACTGTGTGTGCATGTGTCTTACTCAGGCATGCTTCCATTCACCTCATTACACACATCCTCACTCACATTACACTCAAGTATCACACAGTACACTCATTATGTCTCCTTTTCACAAACCTTTTGTATCCACATGTAGCGTTGTGCAACTATGTAAGAACATCCACGTAAGACAAATTGTGTAAAATAGTTTATTAACTTAATATCACTTACTGTAGTATAATTTACTAATTCACATATTCACTATCATACTATAATTGGCCTTAATACTACAGTTTGACCAGTGTTTCTAACGTCTGCGTGTTTGAAAACGCGTCCTCCCTCAGTGGAAGTACAAAGAGCAGTATGAGCGCGCCAAGGGCAAGTTCACCTCCATCCTGGACACCCCCGAGTACGAGTCCCACAAGCGCAGCAAGAAGATTGGTGATGTAGGTCTCTCTTTTACCTTTCAAGTCTGGTCGTAGCTTCAGGATGCTGTGTCATGTTGATCCCGAACCCTTTCTGACGTCTGTATGTCCCGATGTCCACACCCCCCGCCAGATCATCTACAAGATGGAGTACAACAAGAGCAAGGCCAAGGGATACACCCTGCCTTACGACACGCCATACCAGCAGCACATGAAGAAGGTCAAGGAGATCACCAGCAACGTAAGTCCTGCCTTCATCCCAGGTCTCCACCGTTTGTGGGATTTGTTCCACCGCTGGAGGTTTCGGGGTGCGTATGTCCACGTCAACGTGATCTGGATCCAAACCGTCCTGGTGTGTGTGTGTGTGTTTAGCTGAAGTACAAGGAGGTGTACGAGAAGGCCAAGGCCCAGATCAACATGGACCCTGAGGCTTTCGAGATCCGTGCGGCCAAGGAGGCATACAAGAACATCAGCAATGTGAGTCTCCGCCACACATGTGTGACTAGCGATCTAAAAATCGCTCAAAGACAGACAGACAGACAGACAGAAGTACTTTAATAATCCTCGAGGGAAATTGCAAAGAGCCTCCTACTTCAGTCGGTGACCATTTTGTGGGTCAATTTTGCCCATTTTAGCTGGACTACAAGAAGAAATACGAGGCCACTAAGAACAAGTGGATCTGGACCGTGGACAGGCCTGACTTCATCAGCGCCTCCAGGAACACCCTCCAGCAGAGTGATGTAGGTCTCCATTCACAGTCAGCTCTCTCAATACCTTCAGTGTAATACAACAGAACACAAGCCGGTCTGAGGCTCATTGCACCTTTCCTCCCCCTCCCTCTAGGTTGAATACAAGTATGACAAGGAGATGATGAAGGGATGTGTGATGTCTGTCGTGGATGACAAGATCACACTTTTGGCCAAGAAGGGCTGCGAGATGGCCAGTGATGTAAGTGACTCTTTTGGGTTTCCCACAAACCCTTTGAATATTTCATTACACCTATCTTTCATCCCTGTGCTTCTCCCTGCAGAGCTACAACATCTACAGCTCTATATTGTCAGAAATATCCTTTAAAATGCATATATAAGCTAATTGTGTTCCTAGTGCCTAAGCTTTCCCTTGCCCCCCCCCCTCTTCAGGTGAAATATAAGGAGAAGTATGAGAAGGCCAAGGGACACTATCTGCCTGTGTCAGACACACCACAGATCCTCCATGCCAAGGCTGTGCGCACTCTCGCGTCTGAGGTAAGAAACAAACCATGAACTGCTTTTTTCATGCAGATGTTACATCAACGTTTTGAGCAAAATTAGATGAGACATATAATTACGTTTTCTTTGCTTTCGGTGTGTACTGCCTACATATCTCTCTCTCTCTCCCTCTCTCTCTTTCTTTCTATCTCTCTCTCCTATTTTCCTTTCACAAAGCGAAACTGTAGTGTCCATGTAAGGTACATATGTTGTCCATTTGCCGTGCCAGCCTCCCTCTCTTAACTGCTGATCTGTCCCCACCGCAGAGCAAGTATAAGGAGGCCAGCAAGAAGGACATGCAGTCTGGCTCATTCACCACCCTGCCCCAGACCAGAGACACGGTCCACAGCAAGGAGATTAACAAGCTTATCAGCGGGGTGAGAAAAACAAACGCTAAACTAAACTGAAGCAACAACCTTGGGTACCG
>OMKQ01099956.1:6906-24848 GCA_900302335.1 Phycis phycis
TTGTTGCTGATGCAGCGCCGCCCAATGGCACTGTCATCAACTGTGTGCCCTTTAACTGATCTCTACAAATTTACAGGTGTCCTCCCATGTACTGTCCTGGCTGGTTGCTGTAACCAGGAAAACCAGTAAGTTTCAGTGGTGGAACGTGGGTTAACTTGACTAACACTACAATGATGAGATTATAGTTCAGCTGAACAACCGTGTTGAAACGGGGATCATTTGTCTTTCGCCCCTATCTGATGTACACTGCCTCATTAAAGTCAGATTATACAGTTGCAAGAAAGGTGCTAATGTGGCCATGCCTGTGTTTTCAGACTGGGGACATGCAGTGCATTCCTGATCACGTAGTGATGCCGGGGTAAGTGTCTGTCTCGAAGGACAGCTTTTTTATTACTGATACAATGATGAGATTATAGTTCAGCTGAATAACCGTGTTGAAACGGGGATCATTTGTCTTTCGCCCCTATCTGATGTACACGTTTGAGCAGCAAGCCTGGTCAGTTTGATACATGAAGCGCTCTAACTTGTTTCCATGACTTTCCTCAGAATCAGGAGTGCTGGGTGACATCCTAAAGTACAGCCCTATGAACTCGAAAGGTGAGGGTCTGTTTGCAGCTGGCCGTCTTGATGCGTGCCTACAGTGATGAGATTATAGTTCAGCTGAACAACCGTGTTGAAACGGGGATCATTTGTCTTTCGCCCCTATCTGATGTACACTGCATCACTAAATTCAGATTATACAGTTGCAAGAAAGGTGCTAATGTGGCCATGCCTGTGTTTTCAGACTGGGGACATGCAGTGCATTCCTGATCACGTAGTGATGCCGGGGTAAGTGTCTGTCTCGAAGGACAGCTTTTTTTATTACTGATACAATGATGAGATTATAGTTCAGCTGAATAACCGTGTTGAAACGGGGATCATTTGTCTTTCGCCCCTATCTGATGTGTCTGTCCAACACTACTGTTGGGTACTCGGCCTGCTGCAACACATTCTGATGCACGTCTCCTCCCTCAGGTGGCCCACTCGTCTGTCTACTGCCAGAATGCTGCTTTGGTATGTATGCAATCCCTTTGAGTAACTGATGTCGCTTAAATCTTGATGATGACTATGAATCAGGTCACTGATCGTATTGAGGACAAAAACATTCTGATTGAGATCATCCAAAGCGCAAAGAAACAATCCTGTTCTATATGAAGTCTTAACTGGTTTCTGCTTCTACCGTTTTCAGGGGAAGATGTCTTGTGTCCCCTCACCTGCCCCTGAAAGCCACTAGAAATGGTAAACATTCATCAGCACAGCACCTGCACCCAATGATGTGTAGTGCTGGCTAACTGCAAGAAACTTGTGCACTTGCAATGCCAACACTTGCGTTTAACACCAGCACTACAGATGCCATGTGTAGTTTCACCATGTCTGGCCTGTGTGACGATAAAGGGACGCTGACAAAACCGTGGAGTCTGTTCTATTAGCTCTAGCTGACAAGGGGCCAGACAACGTTCTGATGGGATGGTGGTGTCCACATCTTGCACTCATGATTTCGTCTTTGTTTAGGTTTTTAAGAAAACCGGCTGTGTGAAAGGTGAGTTCTGTGCCTAAACATATGGGCTTTGTGGGTTCTGTGATGTCTCAAATGTCTGACCTGAACAAAAATGTGGACAGTCTTCAAACTGAGTAACCTGCTGATGTACTTGCATTTACCTTGATTCTCAAGTGTGCCTTACCATGGTGTCTCATTTCTTAAAGATGGCTGCACAAGGAGGTTTCTCAGTAAGTAAACTGCTTGTACTATGCCCAAATGTTCCTCAATATGCATCTAATGATGAGGATTCTGCCAAATGATTAATTTGATTATAACCCTACCGTTCCATATTACCCTGATGTTGCTGCATTACAAACACAAGTGTTTCATTGTAGCTTGCTTTGTTTAAAATGATTCCTTGTGACCTTCAGGTTTAAACTACAGATGTTGGTGCCATAGTCCCTGCTGCAAAGCCTTCTCAAAGCTGTGAGTATACTAAAAAGACATGATGGAATATGGCATCCAGATGCAACTAATGATGAGGATTCTGCCAAATGATTAATTTGATTATAACCCTACCGTTCCATATTACCCTGATGTTGCTTCATTAAAAACAGGACTGCCTTGTCCTGACACTGTCACCTGACACTAATGGTCTGTCCTGTCGTAGGTCGACTTGCATGGCTGGAACTCTTCGTTGGTGGTGGTTGCAGCTCTTCAGCATATTCTAAAATGTGACCTTGTGAATAAAATATTTAAAGTATATTGTGCTTCCCGTTTTATTTAGTGACGTGTTTGAGCTTAGTTTACATTTGACATGGCCTTTAGGGCTGTGCTGTACCATAACTTCACTATTGGTTGGAAGTCTGCCATGTCCACTTACTGGACTCCTTTCAGCTCAGTGGGCTGTGCGTTTCTAAGCGATGACAAAATGTTGTGCTAGAACACAACGTCCCGTGCATTTGCGTTGAACGTGCTATGAATTGTACCACTCACAAATAAGTTGGGCTTTGCCCTTCAGTTAATGTGCAGCTGAACGGTACATTAACCTGGCAGTAAGGACACATGCAGAGACCTGTCTGAACGAAGGCACCGAGACGCACGGCGAGGCTTGAAGAGTCGCGTTGTGATGACTGGCTGGTCACGTGGGCGCAGCTAGACCATCCTCTCCATCTGGTACAGTTCATACACTGGGAGACTGGCCGACGAGCCTTTCAATGGATTAAAGGCACACGGTAACCAGTTTCTCCAATCGCTTAAAGCTTGGCGCCTTCACCAATGATTCTGTTTTCGTTCGTCCCGTTTCTCTGGGCTGTATCCGCAAAGGCCGACTTCTTTCAGTTTGACAGCATCTCCAACGCGTCCACGTACTATTTCAATTACATTTATTGTAATATATGGGACGGGGAGTGTCAGCCAAATCAAGACGATGCTACCCAACAAGGTAAGGAAGACGAGCTGTTTTGAATTGCCTGTTTTTTGGAATTCATATTAAAACGTAAATGCCATGCAAACCATGTCATCGACAGTGAGCTTGACACCCGCATATAAGTAATGGTAGACATGGATTGAGACTATTCAGGGGATATTGAGTATCTGAGTTTCTGTTTGCTTAATAAATGCATTATGCCAGTCAGCAGCTGGGAAACAACGCTTTACACTGCATTCTCTGTTCTGAGCAGTTCCTACGAGGGACCTTTGGGCAGGATTCCCCCAAGACTACATCAGCGTGGTCCACCAGTGGTACTGTAGTCTGGGCCAGTGCTGTGACACGGGGGACTGCAGAATCACCAACAACATGACAGGTATTGGTGTCTTCTCTGTTACGAGTTATAAAACATGTCTCTTCGCAATCGCTAGAAGGTGACGCGATGTGTAAGAATAACCCTTCAGGTAGCCGAGACAATCAAAGCGAGTCAATTTCAGTATAATATACACCTTCAGTTACAGACTGAAATATCAAAAATCTTTTCCCTTTTCAAGTTTATTGTCACATACTAAAGAACAATGTGCATCATTACCAGCAGTAAAATTCGTGTTCTCCGGTTCAACTTTACATAATAAAAATCAAATCAAATAAGTAAATATGTAGTACAATAGTGTACATGTAAATGAATGGATGAGACTGAGGGTAACATTGATATGATTTCTATGCACATAGAGACACACTATAATCACGTAGACCATACTATATTACCATGTAAATGATGCAACAGAGACACCTTATCTTAATTGTAATTGTGTATTCCATGCTACGCCCCTTCAGGCCTGGCCAGGGATCTGCAGCTGAAGCTCCACGGCCAGCACCTGGTTCAGTCTGTGGTTCTGAAGGCCATCCAGGGTTTCGTGAACAACCCAGAGTCCAACAAGCCGCTCACCCTCTCCTTTCATGGCTGGTCTGGCACTGGCAAGAACTTTGTGGCCAGGATCGTGGCTGATAACTTGTACCGGGAGGGGGTGAAGAGCGAGTGTGTACGCCTGTTCATCACCCCCTTCCACTTCCCCCACGCCAGACTGGCAGACACGTACAAGGTGAGATGGGGTCCACTTGGCACGGAGATGCGGCTGTACAGTAGCACCTTTGATCTGGCAAATACTGGGTTCATACTATGGCGTGTTGCCCTATCACCTACTACGGAAAAATGGAACCAGGCATGCGCCCAACAGGGGGTGGTAGTGTCTGGTTGTCTTATCAAGTTTCACAATTTGGATTTCAAAATGATGATAACTGGGGTAATTGCACAACCTTTTACTTTTGATATAGATAGAGTTGCACAGACAGCATTTTTTCCAATGGAAATCTGCAGACATGAGATTAGGATTTGGATTTTTAAAACATTTAGGCTTTTTTTTTCCTTGGACCAGAAATACATTTGTGTTGCTTAATTAGTCATTATTGCTCATTAACAAATACATGTCTGCATCTGAACTTTGTCCCTTGACCGTTCCCCCTAATCTGTTCATCTTATAAAATCTACAAAGCTTTTTGCAACGGTACTCAAAAAAAACCCCAAAAGTAAATGTGGTTGTAATAACTGATATAATTTTACCTGACATCGCATGCGGTTGGTTCAAAGGTGGCTGAAATCCTTCCTCTGTGCTCTCCAGGGCCAGCTGAGAGAGGCGATCAGAGACATGGTCCTACGGTGCCCTCAGACTCTCTTCATATTCGATGAGGCTGAGAAGCTTCATCCCGGTCTCATAGATGCCATCAAGCCCTATCTGGACCACTACGACAACGTGGATGGGGTCAGCTATCGTAGAGCCATCTTCCTCTTCCTCAGGTTAGACCACAGACTCGTTGACTACATCTTTTCTTTCATATTTTCTGCCCTCAATGTCTGCTCAAGTGAGTGGTAAGCCAGCAAAAATCAGTAACTGTATCCCAAGTAAATAACAATTTAAGTGATATAAATATTTTATAAATGTTAATATGATGCTTTACCATAGTGTTGCATACTTTGCAGTATTTAAATGAGTCTGGTAAATGGTAAGACAAATTGTATAATCTGTTCCGGTAGTTGATATTTAGCTGTATTTGGGTACATTTTAGGTTATTAACTCATACACATTAGCGTAATGACACAACACTGAATTCAGATTTGCCACGCCTTCTCTCACTGCAGTAATATCGGAGGGGCAACGATAAACGACGTAGCGCTGGACTTCTGGCACTCGGGTCAGAACCGAGAGGACATCGGCATGGAAGACCTGGAGCACCGGCTGAGAGCCGAAGCCGTGGACTCCCAAGGTGTGTAGAACTGGCATCTTCATCTTCACCTTCATCTTCACCCCGTCCGTGAGCGTGGTGGCAAAGTGGTTGCCTCTGACCTGGTTCCTCTACCACCCTGTGGTAGAGTATGCATTGACAGTGTTTAAATCTCATGTACATACTCATTGATGTGTACGGAGCACAGTTAATATTTATAAAGAAGCACCTTGTGCTCTAATCATAACAGTAAAACCGCTCTTATAATGAGAGTAAATCATGTGTCTTGGTCAGGGTTTTAGTTTTCACATGTATTGTACATAATCTTTATCTGACCCAGATCAGATGACACCCATCTTACCCGCTTTCCTGTGACAATAATATGTTTTTCTGTCCACCAGGTGGATTTTCCCAGAGTGAGCTCATGTCAGGCCACCTGATCGACTTCTTCGTACCCTTCCTGCCCCTGGAGTACCGGCACGTCAAGCTGTGTGCACGCGATGCCTACGCTGCGCGCGGCCTGGAGCCTGAGGAGGCCACCCTGGATGAGGTGGCCAAGGCCATGCTCTACGTACCCAAAGAGGAGAGGCTGTTCTCAGCACAGGGCTGCAAATCTATACCCCAGCGGATCAACTTCTTTCTCCCATAGAGAAAGAGAGAGACAGAGGAAGAGAAAGAGAGAGAGAGAGCGAGAGGGAGGGAGAGAGACCTTGAGGATGTCAGAGATTGCTTTACCAGCCTGTCTGCCTATAGAGCAGAACAGTCGAGCTGTCCTCTCTGTTTCGCACTAAGCCCCTCCTCTGCATCCACACACCCACTCCCCTGCCACTAACCCCCCACTCCCTAGCTACTAACCCCCCCCCGCCGCCCCACCTTCACTCCTCCAGAAGCCTCCTGGTGTCTCGCTGAAGGGCCGGAGAGCAGGATCGTTCGGTAAGCGTTGCCTCCTGCAGACATGGGCCGTGTCACTGAGTGGCAGGTCTCGGGGTGCAGGGTGGTTGTGTGTCCACGGCAGCCTGTATCAAATCAATACATTGCCGCCAAGACGGAGAACAGAAATAAGAACAGAAATGGCACCGGCAAAGTTACTGCCAATCCAGGAAGATATTGGAAGTCGTCGATGGTTATTTTGGGTCATGTCACACTGTGTTTCTTTTCCCACGCTCGGATGTATTTAAGTATGTAAGTTAAAATGAGACTCAGACGCCATGCTGTTGTTGCCTGTCGGCATTTGTGCATGTTTTACATTGATTGTGTATGTGCTAACAGCCCCATTGGAGCTACAATTATATTTTTCAGTTTTTTGAATGTTACCTTCCATCATGTGTTTCCTTTCATCACAAGCATTTTGTGTTATATTTTAGTTGTGTATATGAGGGTTTGTTGGTTAATATATTGAATGGATCTAAGATATATTGTGTGCAACAAAGTTAAATTGCCTGTCCGCACATGACATTCTCACTCTAACAATATCTGAGTAAAAAGAAAGATCTATTTGGAAACCATCCGTTTGTTTGTGTGTTTTTCATTGACTTTGTATCATTGGCCAACAGAGAGGCACAGGGAGATGTGGCTGTTCCTTATGTCTTGTAAAGGCCTTGAGTGAATTGGATCAGCAGTTCTCTGTGAGTCCGTATACCACTTTATACACAATTATTGTATTTTGTATTGACGTATTTTATGAATAATGATCGGAACCTATAGTCTACTGTGTCAGTATACACCAATAGCTCAGTCCTCTCTAGACAACAGATAACAGCTTTGACCGCACCTTTTTTACTCTCACTCAATCACACTCAATAAACACCAAGCATGCATATGGCCTATATGGCCATGCATAACGTGTAATTATGTAATTAAATGAACATGTAATAATATTTATCTTGGACTGATAGTCCCATGCCTGACACGTTTAGTTTGATGTAGACAACAATCCAACGAACGCTCAGACAGGCAAACGCAAGTTCTTCCGAGGGGTCGTAATCAAACGAACGCGTGGTCTCCGCTTATTGGCCACAACAGCAGTCTACTGGTTTTTGGGTCGATCCGATTAGCTGAAGACCGTTGCGTTTCCTGATGGAGCCGCCGACCAATAGGAGTCAGACATTTGTGCAGAGCCCAAAGGAGAGGAGAGCGCTTGCTAAACCCGACAGCGGCTCTGCAGCACTCAATTGTCATTCGAGGTGAGACCGGTTGAAGGAAAATCGTGTTGCACTGTGGATTTTTCCCCTTAAATTATCTTATTTTTTTTGCATTTAAAGGATTAAGCTTTTCATGATGACCGCGTTGTCAGTGCTCTTATGGGCCGTGTCGGTCGCCTATGTCCTGGCAGAGTCTCATGTGTATTTTCGGGAGCAATTTGAGGATGGAGGTAAGAAACTACATGCAGCCATCTTATGATTCTTCTTAATGTGTTTTTTACGTGTAGGTGTTCTACATTTTCATGCATGGCCTTTCACTGGCAATGCATACCCCCTGCAATTATAACCCCCCAAACGCCGTTTCATAGTGTGTTGTTTGTGACTGCCCACCACACAGAAGATGCCTTTATTAAAATGACAACTTAATTCATTGATTCAAGTGTGATGCATTGCGTTGAGGACGGTGGCACTCAAGTGTCGCCAGCTATCACCAGCTTCACCTATATCGCATTACCTAGACACTTCTCAGTTTTCTCCCCGGGCATCATCTAGCCCCGTTTGTCTCCCCATCCCCCTGCTGCAACACCTCGGCCGTCCACACTGTCATCCAGTTGGCCTGGCGCTCCATCAGTCTGTGAAGCCCGTGTGCGTATTTGGAACGTCAACGTCAAAATAACCTAACCGTTAAATACCTTGACTGGGTCTTCCAACCCACGAAACGTGCACATAACGTGTAGTTCCAGAATGGGCGCATGAGGAGAAGGTCATGTTTGTCCTCCAACGGATCTCTGTGGTTAATGTGCACTGTGTTTGCAGATGCCTGGACGAGCCGCTGGGTGGAATCCAAACACAAGTCGGACTATGGCAAGTTTGCCCTGTCTGCAGGGAAGTTCTATGGGGATGCAGAGAAAGACATGGGTAATTTCTCTTTTTCAATATTGCTCTACATTGTTGACTTTTCTTCATGAAACAATGTTGTGTGTGTGTGTGTGTGTGTGCACAGGGGTGCATGTACAGACATGTGTGGATATGTAATACATTAGTTACATGTTAATGATGTAATTATGTTTTCAATATTACACATTTATGTCATGTATAATATACAGTACTAGCAACAGGGTTGTACTGTAGCCATCAGTGGTGACTTTATGCAAAACAAACCAACCCCAATCTGCTCCCGCAGGACTTCAAACCAGCCAGGATGCTCGCTTCTACTCCATGTCATCCCGCTTTGACGACTTCAGCAACCAAGGCAAGCCCCTCGTCATCCAGTTCACAGTCAAACATGAGCAGAGCATCGACTGTGGAGGAGGCTACATCAAGCTGTTCCCATCCAGCCTCAACCAGGAAGACCTGCATGGGGACTCTGTGTACAACATCATGTTTGGTCAGTGAACATATATATATGTATCCAACACTTGTGATGGCTTTCACTAGATCTGACTTGGAAGTGGTTATGTTTCTTTTATCTTTGGCTGACTATTATAGATATTTTAGGAATACCTATCTTTAGAATACCTTTTATTTTCCTATAATGAGCTGATTTGGGATGTTGTTTGTTTTATCACTTCACTTACTCGGGTCACGAGACCCTGTGTTTTGCTCAGTTTATACCATGACAAATAATTTAGTCTTTAAATCTTAGGTCCTGACATCTGTGGCCCTGGCACCAAAAAAGTCCATGTGATCTTCAACTACAAAGGCAAGAACCATCTGATTAACAAGGATATTCGCTGCAAGGTGAGGGATGCTTTTAAATTATTATTGCCGTAAACGTGTCACCATTCACAAGCACTTGACGCATGGAAAATACATGTGGAGGAAAGCCGTACCCCAACACGCTTTTCCGTGCTCTCTTGCAGGACGACGAGTTCACTCACCTGTACACCCTGATCGTGAACCCCGACAACACGTACGAGGTGAAGATCGACAACAAGAAGGTCGAGTCTGGCAGCCTGGAGGACGACTGGGACGTCCTGCCCCCCAAGAAGATCAAGGACCCCGAGGCCAAGAAGCCGGAGGACTGGGACGAGAAGGAGACCATCCCCGACCCTGGCGACAAGAAACCCGAGGCACGTCACCGCCTGTGCAGTCGCAGCTCACTCAGCGTTTTCCGGCCAGTGCGCCTGGCCGGCTTGGCAGGGACCTGCGCGCTGAATGATGCTCGGTTCTCTGTGTAACTTGGCAGGAATGGGACAAGCCTGAGAACATCCCGGACCCTGACGCCAAGAAGCCCGACGATTGGGATGATGAGATGGACGGCGAGTGGGAGCCCCCCATGGTCACCAACCCAGACTACAAGGTAACAACGATGTCATGATTAGAACAATCATGATCCGTGTAGAGCACCAGTTATAAATATATATATATATATACACACATAATACATACATTATATACATAATATTAACATAGTTCTAGGGTTTGGAGGTACTTGTGTCTCTTGATGGAACCCTTCAGTTTCGCAGCGATTGGAAGAACCTGTATAATGCACACCAGCTGTGAATGCCGACCCGTGTGTTCTTCTGGGCCTCTTTCGCAGGGAGAGTGGAAGCCCAGGGAGATCGACAACCCGGCTTACAAGGGCAAGTGGATCCACCCTGAGATTGACAACCCGGAGTACACTGCGGATCCCGAGATCTACAAATACGACAGCATCGGGGTGATGGGGCTCGACCTGTGGCAGGTACCGTGAAACACTGAACACCCAACACAGACTCACCCAAATTCTGACCCCTCGGTGTCGCACGCTTAGATAACTAAGCTTAACTTAGTTAGATAACTATAGCTTTCAGAAAAATACCAAAAAAGTCCAAGTGTGCTTGGCCAGAGGTTTTGCTTTCACTATCAGTAGTAGGTGTTGCAAAATACGTGTATCATATGTTGTTTCCCATCCTCTGTTTGCAGGTCAAGTCCGGGACCATCTTTGACAATTTCCTGATCACCAACGACCCAAATCTGGCCGAGGAAATAGGCAATGAGACGTGGGGTCAAACCAAGGTTAGTAATGAGGCACCAACCATTTACCGCACTCCACTGCTGACACATTTCATAGAAATGTAGACAAATACATTCTGTTGACAGTAGTCTGAACCTGTTACCTATTGGACCTGTTTGAGAGTCCTCCGAACTGATTGTGTGACGTCCATGTTTTGCGGTGAAGGATCCAGAGAAGCAGATGAAGGACAGCCAGGAAGACGAGGAAAGAAAGAAGCGCGAGGAGGAGGACCAGCAGAGGAAAGAGGAAACCAAGGAGGAGGGAGACGAGGAGGAGAAGCAGGAGGAGGAAGAGGAGGACGATGACGAAGAGGAGGAGGAGGATCTAGAGGAGGAAGAGGAAGACGAAGGCACAGATTCCCAACTCAAGGATGAGTTATAAACCATTTTGCCAGAACTTTCCTGAAGTGATCAGGGCTATCTAGGCCAGAGGCTAGGCTGGATACACTTGGTTGGACTTACCCTCATGACCACTAATCCAGGGATGGGGTTTTGGCAGGGTCCGGTACTTTTATTTTGTTTACAGGGGGTAGTGCAGTAGAATTTGTGGTGGGAGGCGGGTAGTTTATTGGTTGTATGTTTCTATGACGTGTTGTGATTGAGAAGATGGTCATATTATTGCTTAGAAGGAGATCAGCAAGAAGTTGAACACTTCTAAGACAAACGTCCACTGAGCTGTTTTTGCCAATAAAGTGCAACTGTAAATGTAATCTGTAATTCATGTTCTGCACTAAGTTGAATTTCTGTGAAATATATTTTGTCGTTTTTTTCATTCGTTGCAGGAGATCTTGTTTGCGTGTGTCGTGATCCACGCCGGGAATAGGTTGTGTTTGTCTCGCTGGTTTGTTTTTATTGTCTTTATTTAACCTGTGTCATGTTCTGTTGTCATGTCAAGCCTATCGTGTCTCAAGGGGACTCCTACTCGGACGCCATCCACACTATTGCATCGTACTTCCACTCTGACACTTTAAACACCTTCAGATTCAGGGCACTGTCCCATGAAGCTATGAGGAGGAAGTCCTCACGTACGCGTGTTAGGTCATAGCATAACGCTCATAGGATGGAGTAATGGCAGTCCTTAAGGTGGATTATTATATATTATACATATATTAATATGTATGTTTTTTTACTGTATAGTAACGAGTAGCATTCTTTTGTTTTTTTTATGCAGACCATTCCTAAGTCCTTAGTAAACTAGACATTTACTGTAGATTCTGCATTTTTTAACACTGCATCAACACATCACAAAATTGATTCTTTCCATGGTGTTTAAGTGTGGGGGTCTAATGGTCTCCCCTGGTGATCACTCTATCATTTCTACCCTGCTGTACCCTGACAACCCGTCACATGTTAAGAGCTAGTCATTTTGTAGAGACTTTTTTTTTTTTTACTAATTCTGATGAGGGGAGTGGAAGAATGTTATTTTCTTGTGTAAAAAGCGGAGTTCTGACCAATTAATAAAATGAGAAGAAACAACTAATGTTTTTGTTTTTTTTGAAGTAAGCTTATATTATAGTATTTCATTATTATTATTGGTCATTATTATATTAATATATGGCTGCAGGCAAGGCCCTAATTAATCTTAAATACGAATCGTTATAAGTAGGCCTACATTTGAGCAAGCATTAGCCATGGATATTATGTTTTCTCACATTGGAAATCACTACTTGATCTAATATATAAGTTTATAAAATTAAATTAAAGAAAATAACATACCTATGACATAACAATAATGAATAACATCTATTATTCAGCATTGTGTAATCATAGTAAAAAAAAATATATATTTGAAAAAACATGTTCGGCCCATGTCCACCAAGATCCGTAGGCATTATTTGCAATCCGATATCACCCGAGGCAATACGAAATCACCCGATTGCTATGTCATCTCCCAGCGCTCCTCTCTCCGAACCCCAGCGTGTTTATAGCGCCCCCTATGCGTCCACGGTGGCGACGCCGCAGAACGAAAGCGGTGGGAACTGAAACACTATGGCTGCCGCTCTGTCTCTTACTCAGGTAACACACTGTTTTAAAACACACGGACCGGGGCTGCAGAGGTTTCCGTTGACGTGTGTGCGTCCGCGTAAACGGTTTCCAACACCGCCGGCGCGTCCGTACGTGTCCAAACGCGGGGCGCATTGCGATAGTTTCGCCCTGTTTGGGGGAAGTTGTCTCCTGCTGTGACTGAGGAAAGTTTCTCTGGTGTGGTTGAGGGACTGCGTAAGGGCGTAGCTAGCGCGCTAGCCTGTTAGCCGACTGCTAGTTAAGTCTCCAGTTATCTTTTATTAGATTCACACCAGACCGACGTGTTTGGGAATGGAGTAAAGGGTGTTTTAACAACGCTGTGTAAGCCGGGGTGATGTGTGTCAGTGTGTTTTTAAACGGTGCGTCCCCCATGTCTTTTGTTGCTGCTCCTCTTGTCAACAGTGCTCTCCCAGAGCCATTCTTCTGATGGCTTGCTGGTTTGAAGATAACATGTTGTGATCACCACTGCCCTTTATGCGGAGGGCCACTGCTGCTGTTGCTGTTGGTGATTTCTCTGGGAGGTGAATGTATGTATGTATGTGTGTGTGTGTGTGTGTGTGTGTGTGTGTGTGTGTGTGTGTGTGTGTGTGTGTGTTTGTGTGTGTGTTGCCACCAACAGTGAAGTAATGGAGCTGTGAAGGGTTGGTCGTGGATGGGTGTGCTGTTGTGGTGTCCATGGCATGGGAAGCAGTGGTCTGTGTTCGCTGTATGGCGTGTATTTTGCTAACTAGTTCTATGCACTTTCAGGATATGAACACTTGGGCAGATAAAGGGCTGGTTTGTGTAGAAGCTTCGTGTTGCTGCGCTGCTGCTACTTGTTTTTAGTCATGTACTTGACTTCACTGTCTGGAACCAGAACATCACCAACTCTGTGGGTTTTCATTTTTTACAAGTTAAAACAATAGAAAAACCTGTTTATAAGTTTGTGCCAAAGATCATTACTGTCATGTCATGTCTTTTCAAGCTGCCATTATACTTTTGGTCCTTTTATAGCCGTTGGTAGTTCTTGATAGAATAGAAACTGGTTTAGACAGTAGGAATGGAGCTGAGCACTGGCACATTCACTGTTTTCACAGTGTTAGACGTGTGTATCTATCTGCTGCCAATGTTTGAAAGCCAGCTTATAATAAATGATGTTTTTACTGTGCTACGCAATTTAAGAGTTGACAGTACAATAACCACAGTGTTGTGTCAGCCAACAGCTCCAGCCACACCATTGTCTGTTGTAGAAAAAGTGACATGGGCCAGAGAACGTGTAGTGGGAGTTGAGCATGCTATAAAATGGCCATTCGCATAGCTGATTGTTGGATACTTTGTACTGATATCTCTGCTAGAAACGTTGAGCAGGTCTGTTTTTCCTTTCCTCTGTGCTGGACACATGACTTTGAAAAACCTGTTCAATGTAGGTAGACATTTTCTGTGTTTTTATTTTAATTTGTACTTTTATTTTTCATTGGAGGTCTTTGAGGACAGCAAATAATGACGCAGAGCAAAATCCTGTCATCAATTGCCCTACGATCATTTGCATCACAGAATAAATACACAGAAGGTGCATTCTTGCCATGCTCAATTAAAGCTTAAAGCTTAAATTGCTGAGTGAGCACAGTACATGGGGAAAAAAAATGAATTGATTTCCCTTCTATGCATATGATTTCCTTTTTAAAAACGGAAACGGTGTCCCAAAATGGGTGAAGAAAGAAAATTATGAGGAACTGACAAATGTAAAAACTGCTGTCGTCTGCTGACTGCTGTGTGACGCCGGCCAGTGTGTAGTTTAGAACTTCAACATGCCTGTGTCAGATCTCACGGTTTGGAAGCAGAGAAACTAAAAGACTTGTTTTGGTGGGATTGGTTGCGTTGTTTTCTCTTACCCTGGGCGTTTTGAGTTGCTTTTTGTCCTACCTTGGTTTGTATCGCCTCCCCTGGTTAGCACAACGCTTTCAAAGTGTACCAATGGGAGTGGCAACTGTCTACTATCGTCATAGGGTTGCTGTCACTTCCCACAAAACAAACGGCAGGCCTTCTAAGTTGAGTGTTTATAGGAGTCAGACCCTTTTTGTTTACCTGGTGATGTACATTTGGTGATGTCTAGAGAAAATGAACTTTGTTGATTTTATAAATGGAAACCAGCCAGGATTTTGTCTTCTATAATCTGTAATGGATCTGCCTCTGTAGTCATTTGTAGGCATCTCAAAGCCGTCTTGGCCAGCTTGGCCAGCAATTGAACAAACACCTGCTGGTCATTACAGCTTGTGCCAGATCTGTGAGAAATGCAAAGCATCTCAAGTAGGCCCAGAATTACACCCAAACATGTTTCATATTTAAACTCATGGTTTTCATACCCACTGCTTAAAAGAGAACTACATATGGATGTAGTAGTAGTAGTAGCAGCAGCAGCATTGTTTATAAATCAACCATTTGTGGTTGGTCTGTAGTAAACTGAAATTAATTTCTCCTGTTTTCCTTCCAGCTCTCCAGCGGACATCCTGTCTATGATAAATACTACCGGCAGGTGAGAAATAGTCTTAACACAGCCAGGGGCCTGTGGATTTATTGGTTTGATTTGAGCAGCCTTTATGACCCCTGTCTGCAGAAAATACATTTTTATTCCCCATGCAGCTCTGCATTCCCTTTACCTTTCAAGATCACTCTAGTAACCCGTCAATATTGTCATCCCACATCCAGTCATTGTGTGTGTAAATACAAGTATACTTACGGCCCACTAATACACCGTGTATACACAACATGGACCGCTCTAACCGTGCACCCAGTGGCTGTCAGCTCCAGACACGATACCTTCAGCACTCGCTGAATAAAGAGGTGCACAGTGAAGAAGGGACGGGGAATGCCCTTCTTCACTGTGCACCTCTTTATTCAGCGAGTACCGCAAACTTCAGGAACGGCCTTGTTGTAGTGCTTATCTTAGCCCTCATTCTCCTCAATGCAGTGAGCAGCGATCGCTCTCCTCTCACGAGTCAGTCTCTGTTCTCGATGAGGGAGGTTCTGCGATGAATAAGTGATGGCTTCGCTCTGTCCGTCCTGTCACAGTGAACTCTCTGGGAACTTGGAGAGAGAGAGAGAGAGAGAGAGAGGGCTAGGGTGAATAACTAACATGGTTACTTTGAACCCTATCACCAAACTACTCATTTTTAAGAAGGTTTTAATTTATTACAAAATAATTGCACATTTGACTTCGCGTTGAACCGTTCAATCAATTTGACTAAAACGGCCCACAGTAACCGGGGCCAGCTTGCACACCTTTTTTGTAAAAATTTGATTTTCAACGGTGGGGAAAACCCTGTGACTCCCCTTCCCTAAAGGCACAAACGTGATTCATTTTGCATCCGTTCAGCCTAAAGCCAAGCGCCGTGACACTGTTCAGTGTCAGTGTCAGTGCAGTGTGCGTGCGTGTCTGGGTCCATCCTGCCTGTCTCACGTGTGTGTGTGTGTGTTTGTGTTTGTGTGTGTGTTCTGTGTCCTGTGTCCTGGCCGTGTCCAGGTGGACCCTACAGCCAGCGGGCGCGTGGCGGCGGCCGACGCCGCTCTGTTCTTGAAGAGGTCTGGCTTGGCCGACCTGGTCCTGGGGAAGGTGAGCCCTGCGCGCGCCGCGCCACACAGGACGTCCCGGTACTGTACAGGAACTGGCTAGCCCCTGCTCAGGATGCACCAGCGCTGTTTATTGACATGATGTGCAGTTTCCCCTGCTGTCTTTGTGTAATTATCTGGCGATTGTGAGTTCACAAAAGGTCACATGTTGCCGTTGATATATCTGTCCCTCGTTTTGTAAAGAAAAGAAAAACGAGTCTTTTTTGTTGTTGTTGTTGTTTGTAGATCTGGGACCTGGCAGACTCTGAGCGCAAAGGATGCCTGAACAAACAGGTACTTGTTATCGTCTGAGCATCTGTTGAGACAGCAGTTGTGGCGCTGGGCTTTTACTAAGCTACGTCATGGTTCTCCCCTCAGCAATTCTTCATTGCTCTGCGGTTGGTGGCCTGTGCCCAGAATGGCCTCGAGGTGGCGCTCAAGAGCCTCCACCTGGCTGTTCCTCCACCCAAGTTTGTGAGTTCAGTTCCCTTGTCACTGCTGTATTCATATGTTGATTTAAGTAAAGCGAGGTATCGTTGCCGATGCTACGTAGTTATTTCAGATACACTTTTCAAATTTTCTACACGCGTTTTTCTAATTCTACCCTCATTTGTATGGTTTGCAGGTATTCTGCCTATTATGTAATCATACATTAGAATACAACTTTGTATCTTTTTAAATGTTCAACCCATGTGGGAGTTTAGATCAACAGCAAAGGTGATCTAAACTCCCCCAACAGGTGTCCATTGATTGTACTGAATTTATTTTATGATGTCTGTTAGAACTAAAACTGTTGCCTTTCGTTCCCAGCATGAAACAAGCAGTCCACAGTTGCCAGGTGGGGTGACCGTGGATATTCCCTGGGTTGTCAAGGTAAAGCTATATAGAAAATTACAGAAAATTGCCACTTCTGGTAGCTTATACCAGCGGGACGGTGGGCCTGACTTGATAGGCTGTAATCATCTGTGTGTCTTGTGTTTCTGGTTTTCCAGACGGAGGAGAAGATGAAGTTTGATACCATCTTTGACAGCCTGTCCCCCGTGGGAGGGTTCCTCACGGGGGACAAGGTCAAGCCTGTCCTGCTCAACTCCAAACTCCCCGTGGATGTCCTGGGCAGGGTAGGAAGAGCAACAGATCACAGAGTTTTAGATTGAGTTGTGCACGTATCTGTTTACAATAGGAAAACGAAAGGTCGATGTCATGGACAAAACTCGGCTATTACTGAACTATGAACTACCAGCATTAGACCTGTGATTTTTAAAGAGAAATATGGTTCAAATGCAAGTCGGGTGACCGTAATGTTCAAATATTCACTGAAGTTCAAGTGTTCAGTGATAACCTATACTCTGTTGTTTCTTGTGTTTTGTCAAGGTGTGGGAGCTCAGTGACATTGACAGGGATGGGATGCTGGACAGAGATGAATTTGCTGTGGTAGGAAATAGCGCACATTCATTATGTATGGCTCTGTACTCTTTTAATCAATGTCATTAG
This sequence comes from Phycis phycis, assembly GCA_900302335.1. NCBI lineage: Eukaryota > Metazoa > Chordata > Actinopteri > Gadiformes > Phycidae > Phycis > Phycis phycis. The sequence goes on from OMKQ01099956.1 coordinate 24,374, forward strand.
CAGTTATTTTAGCTTGGGCTGTGTTTAGTTTCAGCTATGTTGGGTATACTGTATGTTTAGAATATATCTGTAGTTTCAGGGACAAGTATAGTATGTAAATGACGTCCTCAGTATTTTATCACATTGTTACCCCCAATTATTTATTGTTAGTACCTGAAACTACGGGAGGTTGCGAAACCTTGCTGTGGAGGTTTTAGGAACAGAGACAAAATGGCTGTTTCTGCGTCACTCGCTGTGGTAAACCAGTTTGGCACAGCTTGCACTAGATGGTAATGAAGGATGAAATGCTGCATGCTACATTGCCATGTGGGCGCACTGTCAGGTGAATCCATCAGGCCTAATACGCCATCCGTGGGCCGTATTCCAGTAAAACCAGTGTGTAAAACCAGCGCAATTCCCTCCGCTGTGGCGCTAACTTGTGTGTGTGTGGTGATGCGGGGGTCTCCCCACAGGCCATGTATCTGGTGTACAGAGC
>OMKQ01099958.1:0-14259 GCA_900302335.1 Phycis phycis
CCTCTCACATTGTAGACACGTTCTAAAATTGGGTAGTTGACCATTGACAACCATTATATCCCAAACAGGTGTTGAGCAGCACCCATGGCTCTATCTTTGTTTTGTCCAACCCAGGTGAGCGCATACAAACTGCCCAGGTAGCTTTCCCCTAATTTTGCCCACAAACAAAATATCCGCAAGTTTTGATTCTGTGTTTACACACTACTGTACATGCTCACAGACTTAGAGACTGAAGCGAGCAGTTAGATTTGTGTGAGAAGATGGTGGCAGTGTGATAATTCTGAATTCTCACTGCAAAGTAAAATTTCAATAAGTTGTGAGGGTAAGTGTAGGAGGGTGATTCAGTGTAGGAGGGTGATTAAGAAGTGAATGCTTATGCTGCTTTTAAATCAGTTAAAAAATAAACACACCCTACACTTACCCTTTTGACTTTTTGAAATGTTGCTTTGGATTCAGAATTCAGTATTATCACACGGCCTATTATGCAGCTGCTATCGTAGCACAGAATTCTAACTGCACAACTCAGTCTCCAAGTCCCTGCACTTGGGCAGTGGCGCGTAAACACAGAAACTTGTGGGTCTGTTGGCACAATTGGAAAACGCTATCTAGCCAGGGCAGTTCGTAACCTGGGTTGGACAAACCAAGGATACGGCTTTGGGAGCTGCTGCATAGTAGTAGTGTTCAGCAGATCTCATTAGTGGCTGTAGCCTCGAACACTCAGGCCTAATGACGCCAGTGGCTCTTAATATGTAGTGGTAGTATATCGTAGTATCAATACAAATTTGACAACAAAACGATACGATAAGTCAACCACCGATTTGATCTACTGACATCCAACTGTCTACCTGTATTATTTCCAATGCATGGCAACATGTAAAGGCATGAGATAAAACATTGATATGGTGGACTTGTGTACATGGAGAAGTACAGCATTGCTATCATTCAAGTATTGATGGCATGTGCAGTGAGGCAATGATTGAAGTCACTTCCGGAAATGATTATTATGTAAGTGGGGGGGGACAACCCATACTCTATCTTGGTCTATGTATCTCCCTTTCCAAAAGTCTCATTTATACTCACGCACTTGCATTTTAGTTTGATACACATTTTAACTGATTCAATGTGGTGAAATTAATAGAACCATCATCAAAGTACATTTAACATTTTGGTGAGATTGTCAGTCAAAACACACTGCAGATAACTTTTCTTCTTTACATGGAATGTTAACTATTTGAATTATACTATATTAATAGGTGGACAGTCCAACACAGAAATGATAATGACCAACCCAGGGAATCTGAATTGTCAAAAGATTATCCACTTGCTTGGACGCAAGCACCCCCAGGATATCCAAAACGCTGTGAAGGCTGCTCTCGTATTGGCTGAACAAAACCATTACACTTCCATCTCTTTTCCTGCTATGGGTACAGGTGAGATGTAATGTGCCATCTGATGCTTCGAGTCCAGTTGTAGGTAATATACAAATCTATTGTGAAGGATGTTAAGTCTGACACAATGTTTTTGCTTGGGTTATTTCTGAAAGCAAAATAACAAATATGGTGTCTCCTCTTTAAGGTCAGGGAAATGCCCAGGCAGGCCAGGTGGCCGATGCCATGTTAAATGCAGTGGCTGACATGGTGGCACAGAGTGCTCAGAGTTGCCTGAAGGTGGTCCGCATCATCATATTCCAACCAGCCATGGTGAAGGACTTCCACAGTAGAATGGAGAAGAAAGCAGGTGGTAGTGGGTTCTTGGGAAAATTTTAAGGTAAGCAACTTGATTATAAGTCTGCTCTCAAGCAGATGTCAGCACCCTATGGCACGCGTGTGGTGCGCATGGTAATTTACAGAGTAGAAAATATTGGGATATGTATTTTGTGAGTGATGTTTGAATCAAAGAAATCAAGTTGGTGCAGTCGCCCATTTCACCACTTTTGGGCAAGTGACTGGATTTGTCACGGAGAGGAGGCTGGGGGGGCAGTTATTTCCCATATTTAAAGGGGTAGTTCGGAATTCTGGACATAGGACCTCAGTTATCCTGCGTGTTATTTATCTTTGGAGACATTTTCAACAAATTTCATTCAGTTCTTCTAGTTGCAGAGTTCGCTGGTGCTAGGCTAGCACAAGTCAACAGTTTCAGCTAGCCTGCTAATAAAAACAGTCTTACCCACTCCACAGTACACCCGAGGCAAATAAATTATAACGCCAGACTATTGATGTAAATGTCTGTGTTGATAGAATAATGTTAGAAATTAAACCAACCTTGAATGGCATTGCATTTTGAGGAACTTGTGTCTTCGCAGCAGTGTTATACTTCCTGGTAGTAGGCTACGGCAGCGGCAGACTGATATTACCTGGGTTACCGGCAGAAACTAGTTCCTAAAAAGGTGATGATTCATGCCATGCAAGGTTATTATTAATATTACGCAGTGCAGATGTTTATTGAACTGAACCATGTGTCCAATGTGTCCATTGGTCGGCAGTAGCTCAGTGGATAGAGCGGGTGGACAGAGCGGATTGTCCACTAACCATAGGGTCGGCGGTTCGATCCCCACGATCCCTGCCTCCCTGCTCCCCGGGCACTGAACATAGCAGCCCACTACTCCTATGTATCATAGGATGGGTCAAATGCAGCAACACATTTCGTTCCCATATCTAAAAAATACTGAGGAAGACCGAAAAGTCCTCTCCTTCTTCTCATTCATTCCCAATGAAGCATATACTGCCACTATTCCCCCCTCACACAAATGTACAATATTTAAAACTTTGCTTCCCTGTTTGCGCCAATCAATCACATTTCAGTCCTATTTTGTGGCCACAGAAAATGTTTAATTCATAATGTTTACCATTCAATAATACAAAGGACAAGATGTTACGATCCCTTGTGCCATCATCCAAGGTAAACACATGTAGAAGGCCAGCTCAGATAAGACCAAGCACAAAACAAGCAAGGGATATAGCCACCATCAGGTGCAACACCATAGCAGACATCAGGCTGCACCATCATAAATCTACGGAGTCATTCGTCAGGTGGCACCAATCACCAGTTAACTAGCCTAGCCAACAGCGGTATGCGGCACGTCATTGGGGTTATCAAGTGGGCACCTTCCTTCACCGGTGTTTCATTAAGTTAGGCCCACGACACCTCAAGAAGGCTTAACTGTGTATTCCAGCGTCCTGGAAACACACCCATCTATGCCACCACCTCACAATTCCCTCTAACCCTCACCATTTAACGCCTGCCATCAACCTATCTTAACCTTGTCCTTCACGGGAACCCCAACTACCGAGCTTCCTGCTTAGCCATAGCCACTCACTTGCGTGCTCCGCTGCTTGCGACATGGACGGACCACAGTAGCATGTCTGGTCGTGACCTAGTGCTAACTATTTCTGCCGGCACGGTTTGCTGCTCACCCAAGTCTACCTTCCAGTCTCAGAAGCGCACACCTAGTCTCCGCCCATTCCCAGCTGTCCTGGGAGTGGGCGGAGACTGGGTGTGCGCTTCCCTGATCTTGCTTCTCCCTCACGTACAAATGCTACATCCTTACATACACATACATACTTACCTTGATTGCTACCAGAGGTTTACTTCTAGCATTTTTTCCTCAACTGCAGCTGCCAAACCTTTCAACACTTGATTGTGACGACAAGTGTATCGCCTTTGGAAAAGACGAACTTTACACCCTGACAGTATGTGCCTCAGCTTACCTGCACTGCAACACAACGGGCAGGCAGCATCCTCACCCAACCACTGACAGCAGCACATCATAAGTAGCCCTTATCAAAAATCTAATTCTGCTTGCCTCCATGCACCACAGATCCCTCCACTTCAACCTTCTCTTATCTACACTCACCCACTGCCCTTGCTTTGCCTGTGAGACTGCCTTTGTACATCTTACCATCTCCTCCTGTCGATGCATTTCTTCGACTACCAGTTTTCTTTGTTCTACTGCCGTAGCCTTACGAAATCCTGTGTGGACAGGATTTCCTGCACACAGCCCTAGACCTCCACGCCCATGCTGAACCTGGCCAACGATGTCCCTTTAAATTGTTTATTTATTTATAATTTATACATTAAATATACTCCCACTATACTGAAAGTATTTAATTTAATTTAATTTAGTATAGCCTATATTAAAATGAAAAAGCATGCATTTAAAATACACATTGGAAAACCATTATTATCATTTATTATTTGCACAGGACATAAAAGGGTTGCTGAGTCCTGTTCATAAGTAAATGACGATTAGACAGGGATGGGTTACCAAGGTGGATTTGTGTTGTCAAAGAAAGCTGTTCCATAGAGAATATTTAAACAGTTGCAAGTTCATTTTCAACAGCGTGACTGTGAGGTTGGTGCATCCAGAATTGTCAAACTACAGAATTTTAACTGTTGTGTTTTGTTGTGCCTTTTAATAATGACAATCATCATTTTTTCTCAGCATTTTTGTTAGGTAGCAGAAGCGATGCCAAGCCGGGAAAAGACAATGATGCCCTGGATGATCGCAAAATCGAGCTGGCCCACTTCCACATATGTGGTAGTACAAAGGCTGAAGTCGACAAGGCGAAAACATGGATCAATAACCTGATATCCAAAGAGCATAGTAAATCCTCCATGAAAGACAAAGCAATTCTCAATTTATCCGACGCAGATTGCAAGCGCATTTGCAGTATTGGGCATACCATGAGCGTTAGTGTGCAGATTGTACCCAAAGATGCTTGTCTTCACATAGAGGGGTTAACCAAAAATGTGCTTAAAGCCCACACTGGAATACAGGACATTTTAAAGAAAGTCAGAGAGGAGGAGGAGATCAATAAGATTCTAGAAACAACTCACTGGCAGTACCAGCTTCCGGGGGCTCAATTCCAGAGCTTTGACGACAACTCCAACTTCCTGCTTGAGCAAGCTCACCATAACAACCAGCCTCACATAGATGTTGACATCCAGGGCCGTGTATACAATTTAAATCTACCAAATGGACCTGCCACTGATAACCAAGGCAACAGCGTGGAAATCAGACGCTATGACCTGCTGAAAGGTACGTTTGTTCAAGCTATTCAATGACTAGTGAATACTTAATGGTAGCAAAATGGAGACTAGAACATTGAGATGAGTAAAAAATACTGATATTGATTCTTTTTTTATTATAAAATTACAGAACATGCTGTAAGCCTGCCAAAACACTGGGAACCAATGCCAAGTGGCACGCCATTTCTCACTGTCCACGTCCAGCCTGAAACTAAAGAATTCAATGAAGTTCTACAACTCTTCAAGGCCACATGTCTACAAAATGTCATTAAGGTAGCAGAACACTTATTTATTACTTTGAGGTGCTATTTTTCCCAGTTATCATCAACTACCTAACTTAAATGTATTTATTTCCACAGTGAGACTAATAAATATTAAAGACAATACAGCAATATATTTGTAAATTATGTTCTGTTTTCAACGACCAGATTGAAAGGATTCAGAATGCCGTTTTGTGGAGGAGCCTTCAGATTAAAAAGGCTGACATGGAAGCAAGAAACGGTCACCAGAATAACGAGAAGCGCCTCTTCCATGGAGCCTGCCACACCTCTCTCCAAGCAATCAACCAATATGGATTCAACAGGAGTTACGCCGGAAAGAATGGTGAGACAAGACTTCTAATATTTGGAACACATTGGAGCACCACCCAAGCTTCTTGTTTCTGAGACAGTAGTTACGGCAACATGCTATATACCAAGCTCTGCTGACTAGCCCCTGCTAAAGGATGAGCAAAGTATTTTAGATGAAAAGTGATGTAAGTGGGTACGTTACATAGCGGTAGAAAATGTAGGATAAGATAATATATGGATTCAAATTGCTCCCTATAGTATGTCATATTTGCTGTTAATACTGGCAGTTTTGGCTAAATGCTGAAAAGCCTTACCTTGATCCTTGGTGTTCTTATCTTGAAGACAGTCCCAGATGTCCGGGGACTGTTAAGTTACATGTTAAGTTACGTACATAAGTGACTAGTGAAAGACTGAACAGCATATAGCTCCGCCCCTGCCTTTCTAAAGGTGTCTACTTGAAGTGTGTCAGAGGATTTTTTGTTTTATTTTAACAGCGATCAGGGACTAGCCTAAACTGGGTGTTATGGTTACCTTTCAATTCACATCCAGCACAGTTCAGCTTGCCAACTCATCCATATTTTTCTGTTTTTCAGCTGCTAACTTTGGCAATGGCACATATTTTGCTGTCAACGCAGTATATTCTGCACAGGATACATATTCTAAGCCGGATGCTCAGGGCAAGAAGTGTGTGTACCTGTGTCGTGTTCTGACGGGAGATTATACCACGGGAACTAAGGGCATGGTCGTACCTCCAACCAAGGTCTCAACCTCTGTCCAGTATGACAGTGTTGTCAATGATTTGAACAACATTCAAATGTTTGTCATTTTCCACGACACTCACGCTTGTCCTGAATATCTGATTACATTCAAGTAGGAGAACACGTGAGAGAGAGCACCAGATTACACTTATTTGTACGCCCACTGAAAATACTGTCCAGTGGTAACTGGACAGCCATTTTCAATAGCTTATGGTTATGATACTCTTTATATCTTTATATCTCTATAATGAGTTTACAGTCAGGCATATCGACACTGAAAGATCTCAGATAAAAGTTAAAGGCTGTTATATTAGATTAAAAATCCTGTCTGGTGATTTATCAGAGATTGTAATCAGGATGATACAAACCTGTGCAAGGCTATATCAAAGTTAATGGGCTATTCTCTAATTAGATTGTATACTACACATGTTCTCCCTTCCTATCTCCCTTCCTATCTGTAAACATAAACTTTAGCCTACCAGCTCCTTTGCAAGCTAAACCATGTCTACTATTCAACTAAACCATGTCTACTACTTGCTAAACATAAATAAAGTTCTCAATATTGGACTACCTGGACCTGTTGTTTTTTATATAATACACTTTTACAATACAGTAATAGAATACATTATTTGTAAAATTACATGCATAATAGTTGTATCATACTTTTAGTATTTTGTGTGATTCCCCATTCAGCCTAGTATGATTCATTGTTATATTTGTAGATTTTATATATTTTAAACTAGAGATGCCCCAATCAGCTTTTTTGGGACCAATCACCGATTACCGATCACCAAAATCATGATCTGCCGATTGCCGATCACTGCCGATCACAGAATGGCAGGGGTATGGGAATCTTCCACATCTTTTATCTATAATCTAGTAGAGTGTGCACCATTTGTAGAAATGAAACTAACTGAATTAACTATTATATAAAAAACAGTAGAAATACAGTCAAGATCTTGAAGACCCACCAACTGTTCTTATTTATTGTATATAGAAAATTAGGCTACTGTAGGCCATCTTTCCCAAATAAGGCAGAGAAACATAAATAATAATAATGAATAATAATAAAATAATAAAATTATTCCAAACAAAGAGGGGTCAGGCAGACCAACAAACATCATCTTAAGGGATGGGATCAAGTTACACTTAGGCCTACTTGGAAATTGTAGCCTCTTAATACGAATACATTTAAATAATTGGCAGCACAATGTAAAAAACAACCAAAACTGGCTACTGCCACAAAGGCCAAAAGGCCAAAACTATGGCTAAGTTTTTCTGGCTGTTGTCATCATGAACATCTGATGTAGTTGAGGAACCAACAACTGTTGGTTCCTCAACTATAATGTAAGCTACTGCCATCCTTAATAAGGCAGAGAAACATAAGGAGGCCAAGCAGATTGTTACCAACAGACATTAGATCAATTTCGGATTAGAGGATGGATACCCGACCCGAGCCCGACGGGACCCGACGGATTCGGGTCGGGTTTGGGAGATTTGAAATGTTTTATTTACCCGCGCGTTAACCCGCATGTGTTGTGCGCATCTGTTTGTTGACATTTCCAAATGCCTTGCAGTTGCTTAATAAAGGTGGGCTTTCATAAACACAGACAAGTGTTAGTGAACCCCATTTCAGCTTGAATTTGAACACTATGATATTAAACAAATTGTCAGCGCTATGGTTATGACCCATGGCAACTTTGTGGTACATTTTTAGTTCCATTGTGGTACAAGCAAAGAATGAGATGTGTGACAAATTAATGTATAAAGCAAATGACTCACAATCACGTTGTTAAACAGGCTCTTTCAATATGTTTAATTCTCAGACAGACAGACAGACTGAAATGAAAAGCCTCATGTGGTGTATTCCCCAGACAATGAGCCAGATTGTTGAAGACTGCTTGAACAAGGCAGAGAACTATGGTCTTACCTCCATATCCTTCCCTGCCAATACTTTAATGATCCCTGAGAGAAATTGCGTTTGTTACAATACTCCGGGAAAAGATAAGGCAGTGCAGAAGAACACTGCTGAACAGTACCGTATAGAAATATAAATATCTAATATAGTATAAACCTATGTATCAATATACATAATATACAAAAATATACATACACCTAGGCATACACTATAGAGGTAATAGCATACACAAAGAAGTAGCATGTACGATAAGCGGAGTTGATGAATGACCAGTTATGAGGTGACCACTAAGGTGATAGTGACCACATAAGGGGAGGGAATGGCTGACACTCAGAGGGAGGTGTTGTATAGTTTGATGGCCACAGGCAGGAATTATTTCACTCTGTGGTGCATCTCGGTGAGAGGAGTTTTCTGCTGTAGGTACTCCTCCGCTGAGCCAGGGTGGAAAAGAGAGGGTGAGTGGCATTGTCCAAGATAGACCGTAGAAACAAACAATTTCATTCAAAAAATCTATGCTGAAAATAACTCACGTAAATGTCATTACTGATTTTGAAAGAAGCTTACTCATGTTAATTATTTTCCTTATTTTCTGTTTAAATATTTTATCATATCTTTGTTTTATCCTGGGGAATGGGGAAGGAGCGTATTTTTTTAGGGTGCTTTACTGTATAAAGTCCGAAAATGGATGTGTGTGATGGGTGATGTGTGATGGGTGTGTGGCCCCATAGCGCCATGTGTTCCTACCTGGTTCATATGGAGTGCAGGGGAGATGTCATAGCGACTGACAATGGACTGATAATATGTTCAGTGTCAGTGTATCAGTGTATAATTCTTCTTGGGTTTTTACTATGAATACAGGATTTGGCCTGAAAGATGGTATGAAGATGGTATTTTTGTATTCGTGAAAAGCTAATTTGAAAGCTAATAAGTTCATGTTCCTAAAACCTATCCACTCCAACTAACCGTTTAGAGGCCCTGACACACCAAACGACCTAGCTTCGATGAAGGCTGACTGTTGCATCACCTGTGCCTTGGCCTAAAAGTTGCACTAGAAAACACCACAAACACTACAGCCAACAGCTAACTAGCACATACGTTCTGCACCTGCGTGAGAGGATATAGCTATCCTGACCAGTCGGTGGCATGGACCACTCCCTCATACCAGTAGAGGAAAGGGTTAGACTGATTTAGGAAGTGGTCCGAAGCATACCCCCTTCCTGACCAAGAGGTGAAGACAGTGGCTGAGGCCTTGGTGCAAGGAATGTTCAGCCACTTTGGAACACCCTCGACATTCCACTCAGACTAAAGGTGGAATTTGGAATCACAGGGTTGTTTGGCTGTGAGGTGCAGCCACTTCGGCATCCAGAAAACTAAGGACCACCCCACATCAACAACAAAGCGACAGGTTCTTGCGGACATTGAGCTGACCCTCACCACTGCCGCAGACCAGCGTGATTGGAACCTGTAGATAGCCCTCATCCTCATGACATGCCGCAGTGCAGTCCAAAGCGAGGCTTTTGACTGAAGCAGGACGTGCTTCCTTGCTGAATGAGGAATTACAGGTGGTGCAGGACTGACATGGCTGAGATGTATGGGGAGTTCATGGGCAGGAGTGCCCCTAATTCAGCTGGATGGGTCAGGTTTATAAAGACATGGAATGGAGTGAAACAAGCCCGTTAGTTGTGCATGTGTTTTTCGTGTCCCAACCGCGTTATCGATAAAATCTAGGGTAAAAAAAACCTGGTTCTCTGGTTAAACTGTAGCTCCTGTGTCCTCATCATTCAGCAAGCTCGCCAGCCATGCTGCAGCCATGCCACATCACGTCACAGTATAATGAAACCCAGCGCGGCGGGATGGCTATAAAATTGGATTGAAAACTGTATTTGCGCTAAAATTAATCATGTGCTGCTTATAGTTATTGCTCTTATAGGTTAGTGCTATTTGTTGTTGTTTGTCGTTAAACAGGCACCAGAGCCCTACTGGAATCACTGATCACAGTACCACCTATCTGCGCCTCCACACATTACATTTACATTTAGGGCATTTAGCAGACGCTTTTGTCCAAAGCGTCTTACAATCAGTACATTTGTGGGTTTCGACATGTGGACAGTTGGAGGTGGGGAATGAACCGCCAACCCTCCGGTTAGTGGACGACCCGCTCTACCCATTGAGCTACTGTCGCCCAACACATCAGCAAGATGCACGCATGGGTCAGCACGCGCACATCAACATAATGCACCACACACACCTCTTATCCAATAGGCCTTTAGTTGTTTGGACCTGAAAACCCATTTATTTGAAAAGTATGGCTGCATTTGAAAGCCCCTGACACTAAGCCCCTGCTGTTTATAATACATACATAATACATACATACATGCATACATACATACATACATACATACATACATACACACATACAGTAGTGCTTTTAATGACATCAGCAAGCATTTTGTATAATGGTTAAATTATTGGATTAAGAAGCCACTGTTGGCTGTGGTCTTGCTTTGGTCTTAAAACTCCAGCCAATCAGGATAAATAATGACGCTTTTGTTCCTTTTCTACTCTGTTCTACTTGAAAACTGTTCTGTTCAAATTTGTTTCCATCTTTTAATAACATTACTCAGTATTTAATTTAATTTCCAGATATGAAACAGTTATGATTGCTTCGTAGATTGCTACACATTCCTTGGGTGTCGTCATTGTTTTGAAATTCTGAAGACTGCTGCACTGGTCCTATCATTTTTGGAGGCTTTCAAAGGGCTCGAGGGTCGAGTGGTCTACAGAGACAATCACAGTGTGTACATGCTCAAGATGGTCTCACAAGGCTACAAATACTGCATCAGAACAGGTAATAACACAGGTACATTAACTTCTGCATCTGAGCATCTGGCTTAGAATAGGTGTCCTTGGAATAATAATTTGTGTTGATATGCAAAATATTCAAAATATGTGCCATTTCAAAAAGGCAAGCTGTCCCGTGCCAAATCTGAATTTGAAAGCAGAGCAAGATATGTTTGCCTCTTGAGACCATCCTGATCTCACATGAGGTTCACGTTCTGTTTCTCTCTGCAGATCATTCTGGCCTTGAACCTGTTGAAAGATCAACTATAGAAAAATAATGGCAGCACCCAAGAAAAGTGTTGCAATCTGGGGAGCTATCATCCAAAAAATAATGATCATAAACAATGGGCTATCCATGCAATATAGAAACATTAACTTTTCGCATTAGCATTTCATCAGCCATTGTTTTTGGCTGGTTTACCAAAGCATAAAACACATCATAGTTAACCATTTGGGCCAATATGCCATATGTAGTACTACAGTACTACATACAGATTTGATTCTAAATTAGCATCCATAGATGTTGGTTCCCCTTCTTGTCTTTATTGGCACATGAGCTCCAGAGTTTTGGATGAGTTGTGGCTTACTTAATGTCTCTCTCTTCGGGAGAGACATTTATCTAATTCATGATTGAAAGCCTGCAGGTGAAAACAAAAATATCTGCTGTCAATATCTGTCATAAACAGAAGCCACAAATGTATTATGTTTGTGTGCACTTCAATATGAAATATGCCAGTCTCTACCTGGATTGTCTCTCTGTCTTTTGGATGGAGAACGATCACAACCCTCTTCAAGCCTATTGACTGTTTCTTAAACTTCAAGACTCCCTCTAGCATTACAGATGCTGCAAGGTATTTGGGGAAGCCCAGGTTTCCAGTGCCAATGGCAGGGAAGGATATGGAGGTAAGACCATAGTTCTCTGCCTTGTTCAAGCAGTCTTCAACAATCTGGCTCATTGTCTGGGGAATACACCACATGAGGGTTTTCATTTCTAGGTAAATAAACATAAGCACACCGCAAGAAATCTGTAAATTAAGGAAAATGTGTTACCTTGGTAGCATTGCCCCCATTGTCCCAAGGAGGAACCACTGCATGAAAAAGCTTCTTGCTTCTCAGTTCACAGGTTCCTGTAACAATGACATCGCCAAAGTTCCCAGTTCTTCTCTGTTCACTGACCAACTGCTGAAGGTGTGATCCTGCAGCATGAAGGATAGCCTTGGAAACGGCTCCCCTTCTCAGATCAAGGGTTTTATCCACAACATTCACAATCCCCTCTGTCTGAAAATATAAATGAAGAGAAGGTATTTTTCATATTTCCCAGTACATTATCTGCTATGACTTTCATATTTGAAAATGTTGATATTAATTAGGATATAACATAAATTATTACTGTAGCATCTTGAATATTTCCTTTTACTAATTCTATGCTCAATTCCACATTGGTCTCCAGTCGTTGGTAAGAGTTTTTTTCCTGTCCCAGATGTGGAGATTTGAGTTGCATAGGAACACTCTGTTGAGAATAAATTATTCCTTGGTTTCCAAATTAATAAACTCTTACATCAATAAGCTTTTGGGATATATATGCAGAAAAGAAACAATTACCGTAGCATCTTCAAAATTCCCTTCCCCTGATTGTATGTTCATTCCAACATTGGTCCCCAGTGGTTTGGAATAGTTTATTTTGTCTCTTGCCTTCTGTTTGTCAGTAACACTCTGTCCAAAGCTGTCTCTCACAGCTGTCTCCAAAGCATGAACAGCATGGTCATCAGTGCTCACAAAATGGATCTGCCTGAGGGTGTTTACACCAAACTGGTCTTCACAATGTTCCTGAATTACTTTGATGATGGTGTCAGCACACAGGTTGAGTGGGAACCCCATGTTGGCGCTAATGGCAGATATGACCAGAGAGAGGCAGCCACTCATCTCAGCAAGTTCTAGACTTCCTTTAACAGCTCTTCTTAGCTGCCCCACTGCCCTCTGGGGGTTTGATGGCTCATACTGGGGTGTGACCGCATGGATCACATGTTTGCAGTGAAGCCGGTCCCCTGCATCAGTAATTACACTGTCTCCTGGCCTCAGCTGCCCTCTCTGGGTGTGGATTCTGGCACATTGCTCCTGCAAGTAAGAACCAGCAGCCGCCAAAAGTGTTCCTCCAATACCTCCATCAGGTTTCAAGTTCGTAGTAGAATTGATTACCACTGCATCTACTGGGTAGCTACATAGATCAGCCTTACAAACGACTATATCAATGCCATCAGATGTTTGAATCTGGTAGATGGGCCTTGGAAGGGACTGGTAATCTTTTCTGGTATTTGTCATCAATTTGGAAACATTAAGCATGGGTCTTTCTTTGCCATAAAGAGCTGTTCCCAATGACTTGTAAAATGGAAAAACCTTGAGAAGTGTCTTCCCAATTAGATGCTTTTTCTTGATTATCCCTTGAACATCTAGTGAGGAAAAATATAAGATGGGATCAAATATACAAATTAAACAATCATTCAGGGTTTCCCATTAATGTTTTAGACTGTGGCCAATCGTCTTGAGTCCCTATGTGGATAAGGCAACTGCAAAAGTGTGACCAAATAAAGTGGCTAGGTTTATACATATCCTAATTATTCATCTCAACGCTGCGATTTCAACTGCAGCAAAATTATGAAAAAACATGTGTAAAAACACCCGCCACATTAGGGTTAGGGTTAGTGGCTTTAAATGCTATACTTTAAGATTCTAAACATCAATCTTTAATTGACCGCAAAAGTAACAATCGCTATTCACCAAACTGAAGGAGCCCATGTGGCAACAAGTCTTATTAATAAGCCTATACATCCATGGCGTCGGCATGCTCAATAGTATCTTGATCAAAACAGATGGCATATTTCAGAAATATCACTAGACCCCCTAGAGCACAGGTGTCAAACCCCATCCTGGAGTCCCTGCATGTTTTAGATGTTTCCCTACTCCAACACACCTGATTCTAATGAATGGATCGTTATCAGAATTCTACGGAGCTTGATGATGATCTGATCATTAGAATCAGGTGTGTTGGAGTAGAGAAACATCTAAAACATGCAGCGGCCCGGCCCTCCATGGCTTGAGTTTGACACCCCTGGTGTACAGTGAGTAAGCCTACAGGTAAGCGGTCACG
>OMKQ01099959.1:8986-21739 GCA_900302335.1 Phycis phycis
GGAATCTTTGAAATCATATCGTTAACATGGATGGACACTTACCTTCAACTTGTTCAGCTGATCTGTGTTAGCATACCTCTGGCTGCAGTGCAAACAAGTCCAGGCTCTACTGTCCACTAACTTCTGCTGAAGTACCCCTCCGCAACGCAACCCAAAAGCCGGGGGGGCCTCAACTGTGGAATGGGGTGGCCTGTCTGTCAGCTGGCTGACTGCAGCTATCACACGCCCCACGTGATGCCCACAAACATGTAGGACGCACTCGCACAAACACACACACATACACACATTGTTCGTTCCTCAGCAGTAAGTTTACTGTAGTTCGCCAAGAGTTTGGCAATAAAAATGGATCTGGCTGCCAGTGTTTTCTGCCTACTGAATCTGAGTTATTGGATCTCTGGAAAGTAGGGATGAATATTTCAGCACCGTTTCCGGTTGTTCTCAAGTATCCCTAATAGCCTTTAGCCAGAGGGGAAATTACAAGAATGCTCAGAATTTCTGTTGAGATAATGACATAGTTAAGGATTTAGAAAGAAGACTCACTTATACTATTTGTAACCTTAAAAAAGGGATTTGGGACAACTCTTATAGTGCACTATTTAGTATCTTTACTGTAAAAATGGTAAAGCACCATAATATTGTCAATCAAGAGTTGGAATCTTTCAGCTCAAATGGTCAAGCCTACGTCAAGCTGAGGTACAGGAAAATGTACTCTTAAAAAATATTTGGTAAACGAAAAATATACGAGTTTGCCCTCTGGACTTCTTGTTTAGGAAACTCGCTTGTCATAGTCCAATCTTTTAAGATGATCAAACCTGTTAAAAAAAGAATGTACATAACACCAAACAGACATAACATGACACGTTAAAATAAAAAGTACTTTTGTAGGCAATCTTTTGAAGTTTGGGATTTATAAAAGTATTTGTTGTCCTCCATGGTCCGTTTACGTTCTACACGAAGGTTTGATCTTCTAGATGGATATGGTCTTCTGGGTGGCCTTTATCTCGAGCATGTCTTATCCAGATCCGAATACTTGTCCAGGAGAATGGTTGGACATATTTGCTCTTGGTAGTCAAATCTGCTCCAGATAGAATCCTCGAATTTCTCATAAATATTTACTGCATGATCTTGAACTTCAAGTCTCATTGATTAAAATCCAGAGTTTAGTGGCAAGCGATATTTACGACCACTGAAGGGAAAATTTGGAAATTAAAGTCAATATAAAAAATTTTAAATGTTACTTTTATCTTGAAGAAACAGGACTGGAATTTTTCTAGTGTGTGATTTGTAAAGCCACGTTTTGATGCTTGGACCAAAAGTGCAACTTTGCTCGGGGAAAAAATATTTTGTAACATACTGCTCAAAACGGCATGTTTTCTTATGCACTCAATTTAAAATGCTACATTAACCTGATAAATGTACGTGCAAAATAGAAGATTGTATTGTATAAAAACTAAATGTTAATGTAGTTAGCATTATATCCTTACATACATGTACTACATTCTCTTAACATTTGACCTGAATAATAATGAATGAATATCTATGTGAATTAGTGCTTATGCTGATGATCTTGTTTTGATCTAATTACTCAGTGTAATTGAATTATACGTTTGTTGAACAATCCAACCAGGGGCTGGGTTTTTTTAAGTTTTTTAAGTCTTCACGGTAAGCATGGGTAAGCAAAGTAAGCAAATTACTTCCCTTACAGCTGATTAGACATGATCACAATGCTCCAACATTGGTGAAGCACAAACTTGAGAACCTATATAAACTTAAACAACTAGGCAAGTCTTCAGTAATACATCAGGACTTGAATTCAGTTCACATAACTAAAGACGGATAGGCTACAGAGGAATATCACCAAAACATTTAGATTCTAGAAAATCGAACTACAAAACTGTGGCAAACATCTCACTGGATATTTCACCAAAACTCAAATTCATACAAGTAAGCTGGCATCAAAGCCAATTGATTTTATACTTCTGCACTGCTTTTTGGCAGCCACAATCATTCTTTCCGTCGGGTTCTGACCAATAATAATGGCGTGATCCAATCTAGATGCCCGAAGCAAGGCTCTCACATAGGATGCAGTTCGTCTCAAGTAAAATAAAAACAATTACTCAAACACTCACTTGACAGTGTTCACCACAGAGCAACACAAACAAGCATTCGAGGCTCAATGATGAAATTAAAATACATTTATTCAGACTTTTTAAGAGCATAAGGGTCGTCCTATTGCAGCATTACCTTTACTCAGTAGAATATGTCAGCACTTGGTTTGAGAGTAAAATGGAACAATGTCTTTCTTGTCTAAGGGCCGTTGACTTCAGCACCGGCAGTGTTCCCATATGGAGCTGTTTACTAGATTAATACTGGTAGGTTTTCATTCTTTCAAGCAGGGTTGAAACATTGAATTTGGTTACAGACCAACAAATATTGAATTTGCAACAGCCAAAAGAAATGCAACAGCTTTTTACAATTGTTGCAAGATGGTGATTGTGTTTGGATATTTTTGGTCCAAGTCCTAAAAGTTGACTGAAATTCAGACATGTTAACATGAATGCACTGGTGTATTCCAGTCTTATCAATTATAGTAAAATAATGGAATTTGTTTTTAGAATACATTTCACATTCCTCAACTTCAAATGAGTACTAAAGTAAGTTTGATTGATGCAACGTTCCAGGGAGAATACTATGAATGGCAACTCAAATGGCAGATAATTGTTCCTTTCTAAAAGACATTTTGGTATATGCAAGATATTCTTTTTGATGGAACATGCACAGGATACTATGGAAGGGGATACACCCCAAATTAAGCAAGATCAAATATAACAATTGAATGCAATTTATCAATGAACTTCCAATGAGAGATCTTAATCCCCTGAAAGACAGGTCACTGTCCGATAGAGACAGGCCCTGAAAATGGAAGTCAGATGTGGAAATTTCAAACACTACAAAATGCATTACTTGTCGACTAGCTGCATTGATCTTACTAGACCCCTGCTAGTCAACAGTAATGAACCATCTTCTCAAAGTGGAGATCGTGAAGCACAACTGCTTAAACGGGTAACTGCCTGACTGTCAATACAGCCCGCTGTCAGAATTCTTCATTAACCAACTAGAAGCAGACGTAGGACTGGAGATGCTTGTAGCATCAATACTAGAATTCAACATTTTAAAGACAAATTCAAATTTGAACAGGACCCGACTTCAGAATTAGCCATCCTGGTAGATTTGTGGATGGACGGATTGCTTACGGACATTTGATCTAGTTTCAAGAATTAAATAAAAAAAATAAATAAAAAAGGTTTTCCTGTGATAGAACCAATTTGTCTTTATTGTATTACATGCTTTTACTTCAAATGTATGGCACAAAAACACAGCCATAGATAGAAAGGTGAGAAAATTTTACAATTGTTACGTCACGACCACTCACAGAGCATGAAACAACTGTAGAAGGAAAGAAATTATACATGGGTCAGATAGGTACTAACCATGGACCAGTTACATGGTCCCTACAACTAGTCCAAATACAAAATAAAAATTAATGAAAAATATAATCATCATTAGGTGCCATAAAATGACTGTC
This sequence comes from Phycis phycis, assembly GCA_900302335.1. Classification (NCBI taxonomy): domain Eukaryota; kingdom Metazoa; phylum Chordata; class Actinopteri; order Gadiformes; family Phycidae; genus Phycis; species Phycis phycis. The sequence continues at coordinate 12,573 of OMKQ01099959.1, forward strand.
TCACGGGGCTAAAAAATGCACAACACTAGGAAACTTAAATACAACATTTATGACTCAACAAGGGTTTGCCTTAAGGAGGACCTACTCAACGAGTGCTGCCACTGCTGGCTAAATGGCTGCCAGGGCCAGCGTTTAAAAGCGTGGCTTCTTGGCAGGTCCGTCAAACTCCTCACGGACCCTGCCAAAACCAGGGTTACCGGGACCCATCCCCCTGGGACCTCCCTGGGGGAAGCGCTCGTTGCGCTGTTAGGGGAATCAGTTTCGTATTCGGGCAACGTGGGGAAAGGAAGGGGGTGAATTGTGATGTTCAGTGTATGAGCACACAGTTCATGTCCAGGGGGGCAGGGGTGTAGCAGCATTAAGAGCGTGAGTGTATTTGTGCGAGTGTGTGTGTGTGTGTGTGCGCGTTTGTGTGGCCAGAGGTTGGTTTTTGGTTATTTACGAGCGAGAGCAGATTCAACAACACAACCAGCAGCAGACACATCCGAAGGTACCGTTCGTTCCAATATGGAGATCCACAGGTGCCACAGGTTACATACAGAGAAGGAAGAAAGGGTAATGCTTTCGTTAGTCAGTGCCTACCCAGCGCGGGACTCCAGTGCATGCCAAAGATGGATCTACTGCTCTCACTGCTGGCACCTCCAAATAAAATGAACGGAACTACCCAGTGCAAAACAAAGTTACTTGTATGCTCATTTTCTCAGATGTGTATGAACAATTGTTGCATTTTACCAGAGAGGTATAGCACCAATTGTTGGATTTTCCCCCCTCAATGTGTGAAATTGGATGATGTTAGCGATTGACAAAACTACAAAATGTGTATGCATTTAAATTTAAGTTATTTTCTTTCATTGTTCCTCACAAGAGGGTTACAAACTAAACTAATCTTCATGTTGCAGCTGAATTAACCTACATGCATTTACTGCCAACTGCCCGAAGATTCTTCAACAGCAAAGTACTGTAACAGTGCCAGAAGTCAGCCAATTGATAATTGGCAGAAATTGACCCCAGACATTATGGAACACAAGTACGTCAGCAGCACATGAAATCAAACACAAATGGACATTAAGCACAATGACTTTTCAGATGTCATGGTCATTTGTTTGGCATCATTTGCAAACCATCCAGACAAGTGTCTTGGACATGGACGAGTCAACCGCAGTTCAATTGGATCCAGCTTCAATCTCACCTTTGCAGTAAAAAAACCCCAAAATTTCTCCAACTACAATTTCAACATGTGAAAATGTGAAATTTATTGCTCTGCCAAAAGCTACATATAACCTGTGTCAATAGACCTATGTGTTGCACCTTTACCATTGCAGAGAGCAGTTGGTGTCAGACTGGTTTGAGAACCCATTTAAAACCGCTGGGTCCCGATTCACATCTCTGATTACGCTTGAAAGTGGCAACCCTCAAGATTATCAATGGAAAAACACCATTGGAATACTTTCTTGCAGGCACTTTTAACAGCAATAGCATTCAATAGATGAGGTGGGCGGCCATTGTTTGCATATTTGCAAATGCCATGCAGTGACACCATTTTGTATGCAAGATAAAATGACATGGTCCTTAATGGCCGAAACACACCACGGCTCAAGGGTAGAGCGCAGCAGCTTCCAATCCACTCCCATGTTAATCTGATCGATTTAAGTGGCCTTGATGAGTGAGTCCGAGTGGGAGTCAATGTGTCAATGTGCTTGACTCCGAAGTGGGAGTCAAGGCAAGGACGCACAAATGTTCGGCTTCCGTTTCCACTCTACACCTGAGATGTGGTGCGTTTCACCCTTAAGACATTATGCATCAGCTACATGGATAGAAAGACAATGCAGAGATCGGAATATGTGTGAATGTTCAATAATATCACAGGTCTAAGCCAATTTGTTTTTGAGGGAATCAGTTATTTGTTGCATAAAATAAAACACATCCATTAACCAAAGTCGTAACCCAGAAAATCTTCAGGATTGCCACTAAAACCGAAAATGTACAGTATTGACCCAGTTTAATATAATTATCATAACCAAGTCAATACCATGCCAATACCATGGCTATGCTGTGAAGCATGCAAGTGAAAATATGAATGGCATAGTCCAATGTGCGGGAATAGTCTTATTTGGACAATTGTCTGATTGATGCCATCAATATTAAATCATCCACCAACACGTCCAAACTTTCAAATCCACTAAATCACTGGTTATCAGATGAAAACAATTCTTCTAGTGACGCAAATATTTCTCAAACAAATGTATTGCTAAATCTAAGGATGCGGTTACAGGTTCCACTGTAAACCAGGCTTAAAGTCCCAACGGCTACCATCAGTTTCAAATTTGTATTAGCATTAAAACCGTGTGCATGCGTGTTTTGTGTGTCACTGAAAACATGGCAGAAGGAAGTGACAAGTCGAACATGGTCACCCTGTCTGCAGAACATGCAGTAAGAAGCTGCAAAAGGACTCGATCATCTTTAATGTACATTTGATACGGTGTTCATAAAAAGGTATTGGCTATATTATTTCAATGTTTATGTGAAAAAAAATGTGTGTATAGTGAGGCAAATTGTATTTGTGGTTTACAATATAAATATTAGTGATACGATTTTGTGTGTATCAGTAGTTGAAGAACATTTTTAGCACATTTGAACAATACCGTGATAATACTACTGCTAAAGCTATAATTTTGGTCACTATAAATCGTGATGTGAAATTTTCATTATCATTTCATCTCTAGCGCCATCATTGTTATATCTAATGTGAATTGTAGGCCAGCAATGTGGCATTCAGCTTATCCCGGAGTACAGGTCTTTGGGCTCAATTTCATCTTCAGAGAGTCTTCGGTCCGGTGTGTATCATAACACACCAGTCTACATGAGAAGGGCCTACACGGAAATTGCCCATGGCTCAGCCTTCAACCCCCTCAGTAAAATAACACAGGAACTCCAGCAAAGGAAAGTTTCAGCTATCAAAACACCAGCAAACAGTCAACCCACACTAAATCCTTGATGCTTCCAATAAAGTTCCTTTAAAAAAAGGTAGACGCATTATTCCACAAAATAATTTTTACAAAAGCCTTCAAAGTTGCCACCCTAAACGAGTCCAAAGTTCTTCATGTACACACCATGAGTACCCCTGCCATGCTCATCTGATGAACATTGCTGGCAGTGAGGTCCGTGCTTTAACACATCCCAGAAAAATTACACAAAATGAAAATACAAAAAAAATAACATAATTCTTCAACGCCATTACTTTGTCTTGCCAGGAAAGTGCCTGTCTGGCTCGCGAGGACAGGACTTGCAATAGCGGCCTACTACACAGACACCGCGGGCCTCACGAGGGTGAGCAGAGCCATCAAAACGCTGGTCTACAGGTGGTATCAGAGTACTGAGACAGAGTTTTAGTGCAGGTTGACTGTTACTCAGCTGGGCTGTACAGAAAAAGCTCTCACAGGAAAGCAACTGAGGGGGCGTGGCTGGCCATTGAAATAGCAGGTAAAAAGCATCACGGCGACATGAAGCACGCCGGCCACACAGCCGGGGAGCACGCTCCCCCAGAACCGTCCGCAGGTCCACCACAGGATGTAAAACCTAAACATGTCAGGCCCCTGGCCTAGCTTGGCTTGCAGGGCTAATTAAACAACAACAACGACAACTGCTGCTAATGTCTTCGCCCAGCAGGGGGAAACAGCCAGAGGTACTAGTGGTAGCTACGGATGTTCCCGGGATTGGGATACCTTACCATTTCGTTGGGCATCATGCCTCCGGGAGAGGGTCCCCCCATGCCCTGCTGTCCCTCAAAGCCCAGGCCACCCATGGGGAACTTCTGGTTTGGAGAGCCAAAGGGCATGTCTAACAAGGACAACATGACTACATGTCACACATTTGGAAAAACAGATTCCAGAGGAAAAACAAAAAGGAAAATGTCAGAAAATGCCCATAAGGGGTTTAAATTAAGGCAGTTTATTCGTTTGAACCGTACTCTCGTCGGTTGTCGCAGTTTTTGTTAATGTTTGATTAGGTTAATGACAACCTGACAACCAGACCTCTTCTGATACGTATGGCAACTCAGAAGTCAGTCAAAGTATGACCGAGTACCACAGAGTGATTTATGAACAATATAAACAGACTTAAATGATGGCTGATGGAAATGAAATGCTTAGTAATTACTCACCGGCCATGCCCATTGCTCCACCAGGATTCATTCTCATATCGCGTTCCCTCTACAAGAATAAAACAGAAAACATCAAACCGTAAGTAAAAACTCACATCCAACCAAAAGACCAAACCTAAAAACCTTCATGTGGTTCCAGGCTTCACTAGGAGCCAAGGAGGAAGACTCACATTGTCCATGAAGTTGCCCATCCTGTACTTCTCCTCGCGCTGGCGTCTCATCTGCTCCTCCATCTCCCTCTTATGGATCATCTCCTCCTCTCGCCGACGACGTTCCTCCTCCTGCCTGCTCAGAAGAACCACCTCCATAAGACACTGAGGACCACTCGGCAGGCAGTTGGCAGGCACTTGAAATGACAACACCACCACGCCCACCTGATCTGCATCTCCTTCCTCTTCTGCATTTCCTGGCTGTGCATCTCCTCCATGCGCCGCAGTTCCTCCTGTCTCCTCAGCAGGTCTGAAGACACGAGGAACACTCAATGAACACCATGCAATACCGGCAGCTTTGTTCAATGCAAACAATGACCATCTTAAAACAAGTCTCTAAGCTGGCCTGGTGAGACAGCCACTGGTGTCACACCACTGTGTTGCCGCTGACCTTGGCGGAGGAGGCTGGCCTGGTGCTCGTGGAAGGCATCCTCCATCTCGCTCTCCAGCTTCTCGCGGGCCTCGCGCATGTTCTTCTCCACCTGCTGCCTCTGTTGCTTCTCCATCTCGTCCAGGGACTTCCAGCGCTTGGAGTACTCAAACTCAAAGGTCCCCGGCCGGGCGAAGCGAGGCGGTTCCTCACGCTCCCTGCAGGCGAAACAGAAAAAGATTACAACCCCCGACCTGTCGGTATCACGGTGATGGTGCATGCGTGTGCTTTGCCCATGATTTGACAGCCGACTTGCAATTCCCTCCAGGCCCATAGGCTGGGAAAACGCTGGATTAGACTTTTCCGGGATTTTGTATCAGATACGTTCATTTAGGCCTGCAGGTAAGCAAGGGGGATATTATGGTTCAACCCAGAACCTCTAAGCTGGGGAGTCTCACCAGTCTTATCACTGACTATACCAGGTTGACTTTGGCACCATCAACAACAAATTAACTCACCAGAAAGAACATAAAGACAGCACGAACCGAACCGGCTACCAATGTAAAGCAATTATTCACCCCCCCTGCTCCCCCAACAAAGGAACGTGCCTCAAGGTTTGAAACAGATGTGAAGCCTTCTCCAGCCCCCTTCCCCCACCGACCTCCCAACAACCATCTGCTTGTCCACATGCCATGAGTGGGGTGGTCATCATTTACATAATAAAGCCCAAATCAACACGTCACAGTGCACCTGGACAGAATCAAAGCACCAGCCCATTCCTCAACCCCTACATGGGTGGGATGCAAATTTGAACACAAAAATCCCAAAAATGCAGTGTCTTGCAATGGCTTACTTTTGGTATCTGGGGTTCTTCTGGGCCAGCTTCTCTGGGAGGCCATCTTCATCGTCGTACTGTTCCAGGGGCTCCACAACCACAGGCCGTGGCGACCTGAGGGATTGAAGGACAGAATATTCAGAAAATGGGCATGACTACTGAGAACCAATGAAAATTCTAGTGTGGCCACAGATGGAAACACAAAGTATTTTGCCTCAGATCCCGACTTACGTCGTGAGCAGGAAAACGCCCTCGTTGCAGCGGTCCAGTGCCTTGCGGGCAGCCGGCTTGGAGGCGAACTCGACGAGGCCCTTGCCCGTGGAGCGACCGCGGTCGTCGACAATGACCACCGCCCTCTCCACCATCCCGAACTGTGAGAAGGCCTCTTCTAGGAGCTCGTTGGAAACGAAGGGCAAAAGGTTTTTGATTGAGAGGGCCGCTGAGTGCGTCGCGAAACGCACGCGCAGCGGCCGGCCTTTCATGGGCGTGTCGTCCAGCTCAGCTTTGGCAATCTCTGCCAGGGCTCTCGACTCCTACAACCGAGACGTAAATTAGAGAATTAGGTACCGCAAATCTTCACCATCGTTACCCATCTTCACCAAGCCAGAATATAACTGAACCTGTATGTGTCCTTACCAATCGAATGAACCCGAAGCCTTTGTTCTTATTGATGAACACTTCGCTTGGCTCTCCATACTTTGCAAACAGTTTCTTGAACTCGTCGTCGCCGATGTCATTGGGCAGGTTACCGATGAACAGGCGGCAGCGCTGTGTGTAGGTCTTCTCGCCAGGCTTGAGAAGACTCGATAAAGTTGCTTTGAGTTCCTGCAGAATTGTAAAAATGCCAAAGTCCACATTAATGTATGATTCGAAGAAATGGAACAGTTACCATAACCCATATATGGGGTTCTGCATAAAGAAAGTTGACTTGGCATCACCCCGTGGGACATAACTTCACGTTCCCTCAACTTGCTTGATATATTCGTCGGAAAATCTATTTAATTCAGGCCTACTTCAATATTTTGTCAACATGAACACAGAACACATGCATATTTCAACCTGGTGCCATCATTACTGATCTCCTTCCTTTCCAGATAAAATAACTGATCTGGCAAACATCTCGCACAGATGTGAGTTCGCGTCTTTTCATGTCGCACGGGTGGACGCCGGCGTCCTTTGTCTTGAGGGATGCTCGCACGGCTAGGGCGGATCGAGCCATTGGCTAGCCACACATTTAACAGCACAGTGACTGCAATCGTAACAAATTAGGCCACCAGTACATTACATTATGTGACATTTTACCGGTATCAAGCAACACACAAGCAGCAAATGTAGCGTGTTAGAGCCATGTTAGATGCCAGTGTTCTCAATATCATGTAGTTGAGGTTTAATTGCATCAAAATCACCACGAACCGTAGGGTGTCCGCCTTCTGGTCCACTTTCTTGTTTGAACACCTGCTGCTGGGGCCTTGGTTTGTTCATGTGTTGTTGACCTGGCTTGTGGCCTTGGTGGCCCATCTGCCTTTGCTGCTGGCCGTTCACATTGTTCATCGGCGGTTTCTGGTGCTGGTTCGGATTTCTGTTGGCCTGGTTCATATTTCTGTTGCCCTGGTTCATGTTTCTGTTGCCCTGGTTCGGCGGGGGAGACGAAAGGTTCGGTTTTATTGCAGGCGATGAAATATTCGGTTTTGGTGGAGGCGATGCGATATTCGGTTTCGGGGGAGGCGACGCGATATTCGGTTTCGGAGGAGGCGATGCTATCTTCGGTTGGGGTACGGGGGTCGTTGGGGTTTTCTGTTGTTGCTGCTGTTGCTGCTGCTGCTGCTCCTTCAGTTGTTGTTCTTTCTGCTGCTGCTGCTCCTTCTGCTGTTGGATTGGGCCTTTCATTGTGAGAGCCGGGCCTGGTGCCGGAGGAGGGATGGTCGGCGTGGATTGAGGCTGGGGTGGCTTCTGCGGTCCCTGGTTACCGTTCGGGGGCTTGTTGAGATTGTTCCCCATGTGACCGCCTCGGTTCTGGTTCCCGAAAGGGTGATTCCTGAAATTCGGGTTCCCCATCAGTCCGCCTCGCATCGGGCCGCCCGGGCCGCCACCCCTGCGTGGCTGGAAACTGTTCATTCCACCGCCGCCGTTCCTGTTGAATCTATCCCGAGACATTTGTCGATGTCTTGAATGACCGAACCGGTGAAATTAAAACGCAAAACTACGCGGAGGGAACGTATGCGCAATCGACGCTCTTTCTTTCGGGGATATGTGGAAGGACTTCTCGCTCAAAATGGCGCAGCACGGCGACCAGACGAGATTCGGTGAGCTAACAGAGGGACCCGTCCCGCCCCTCCTCATTGGTCGGTGGTTCACAGTGGGCGTGGAGTTTATCTTTGAATGATGCCTCTCCCCTCGCATGTTAATGAGGCACGGGACAGGGATGGGATACCGGAGTAAAACTGTTGTTGATGAAAACAACATCGTTGAAAGCCGAACTCAACGATGTATTATTTGCTTCATTTGTTTCAGATAGAGGTGTTGGAAATAAAACAATTAAATGTTAACTTGAAAGCCATCATAACCAGATATACATCAATTCTCGATGACGAAAAGTAACACAAATGTGAACTGTTTGGAAGGGAAGGGAGAGGAAAAACACCAAAGATTACGTCAAGCTATATGGCAACAATACTAAAATACTACAATTCCAACAACTCAAGTGTATGGTCAAGGAAAAAGATAAGATAAGAAAATTGAACAAGGGAAATTGGTATCAGTTGATCCACAATCAAAACACACATTTGTCCTATTAACAGATTTATTTTAAATTAGGTTTCAGTACAGGAATTGTAGAGTATGCAATGAAATTAAAACAATCACAAAAAAACACCTGATATTTTTTTGTAGCACACTAGACCCCCCAGAGTTATAGCTAATATTCTTATATTCAAGGATCATACATTGTTCAAGATTAACTCCTTAAAACCTCACCTCGCTACAGCTTACCAAAGCCCTTCCAGTGTATAGCAGTTTTTAGATGTATATTTCAATAGCGCTTAACATTATTGTACTTTTATTATTGGACTCCCTTTATTTCTGGGTCCAGAAAGTTGCCAAAAGCAAGATGTTTGAGAATTCCTTAAAGATTAAATGTAACTGTAAGGACATGTAAAGAAAAATCTGTCAACGCCTTGTTTTGATTTGCATGTGTGTGCATATTTTTTTTGTGTATGGTTATACTAAGATGGAGGCGTAAATAAACTCTAAAAAGAGCCCAGGAGGAGGAGAAATGCCATGCAGGATGGAAGGGGGGTTTGGTTAATGTGTGGAGTTCAGTAGAGGTCATAATGGTCTGGATCCATCTGGAGTGATAGAAACTAATATGGCATGGAGTCTTCAATCTCACTGCATTCATGTAATACTTAATATTAAAACCATATCTGAAACCACCTCAAGCCAATCGCGTCGGTCCACTCTCAATCAAAGTGAAGAACAAGTTCATTCTTAAGCTTCGTCTTTATTTCAGTCTCTTTGACTTTTGCATTCCTTATTTTTTTTTGTTTATATTTCAAACACAATCATAAAATCAAAATCAAAACAAGATGAGCAGTT
>OMKQ01099961.1:0-13482 GCA_900302335.1 Phycis phycis
GACTTAATAGACGAAAGGGGTAAAAAAGGAACACAGATGAAATGTCTTGGGGTTTTTTTTTCTCTTGCCGCACAGATGAAAGGGTGGTAGAAGACTTGAAGAATGTGAATGTTGAAGGCCCTCTCAGCAGTCTCTTCAGACGCTGGAGCAGCAGAGGTTCTACATTCCTGAAGGGTGATGGTGGACACTGGCCGGGGATGATGCAGCATGATGCGTACATCTGTGATGAGCGCAGAGTCTGTTATACATACAAACTGACACATGCAGTCAGTCTAAGGCAGCATGATGCATACATCTGTGAGAGTGCAGAGTCTGTTATACATACAAACTGACACATGCAGTCAGTCTAAGGAAGAATCATTCAGTTTGGTGGATACTTCCTGGCCTCAGGGACGTGTTATGTTTCCCGGGGCCTCTCCTCCCACTGAGCACAGCCGTCTGTAGTCCTGTTAATGAGCCCGCCTCCTCCCATACCTTGTTGTAGATGAGCGGGTTAGTGTACACATGAATCTAGCGTAGAACACACCATGGCAGGATATGCTGAACAGTTTCATAAAGCTGAACGTCTTGCGAGCAGTGGGTGTTCCAGAGCACACTGTAGTTTAGCCTAGTTTTAATACGACCTCTGGCACCATGTTTAAAACTTAGATGAACAGGTGGATATTTTAACAGCAGACACAATCACAATGTAGTTGTTTCTGTGATGTTTGGGAGTATTTATTGTACCCTAAATCCCATCGGACGGCGGCACCCTGAAAACCTATAAATCTTCGCCAACAAAAATCAAAAATGTAAATTGCGGGATACAAAGGATGTGTTTCCACTCAAACACAGCAAATCCAGCATGGCGAGTGCCAGCCCCCACCGAAAATATTTCCTTCTGCAAGATCTGGGATTTGTCTTGTTCAGAAGTGACCGTTGTTCTAACAGGCGTGGACTGATGTGGAGGTGACAGGTGTGGTTCCATGCACACTGCTCATTAACATGGTTCATGGCCTGTTATCAACCACAAACAGGCCTACACAAACATGTCAAAAAACACAATCTGCCCTTAAACACAGGGAATGTGAATATAGCAATAATTAAAAATATGCCTGTCTATGCACTATCCTGCAGCTATTTATATATTCATCTATTCTAAAGAGACAACAAAACGTATCAGAGTGAAACCTTGAGTATAGTGTTTTGCAAGCTTTTATTTTAGTTTGTGTGTTTGGGGTGCATCAGAAAATAAATTGCTGTGTATCGGTGCTATGGTTTGAAGAGGTTTGGGAGCACTGCAGTAGACACCATATCTCTGCATTTCAGCGTCAGCTCCCAAAGGCAGGTGAATCAATGTAGCCATAGCATCAATTTTAGCCAAAATAGATGTTGTATCAGCAATAAAACAAGAATGTACACTGTTAGATTTTCATCAGCGGAAAGGTCGTCAGCCATGTTTGCTGTTCTTCCGACTGGAGCTGGAAAGTGCTGTATCAGTTTACCTTGTTGGTGATGTGATGTAAGTCTGATTTGCTGAAGGTGTTAAATGTGCCTTATATGATCGTCAACATAGTAAAATGTGCCATTTTATTGCTGTTACTGAAATAAGTAACAGTAAAATCCTATGTTTTCGCAAGACTCTGGCAACCAGTTTGTGAACATTCCTCTCTGCTCCATGCTCTGTTCTGACCTCACAGTTGGCTTTTGGATTCATTCAGACGCCACAACGAAGGGATACTGGAGACTTTCCCTCTGGGAAGTGGCTGATGTTGATGTCCGCATCCGAGAGAGGGTCAAGGTTCTCAGATACTTATAGTTTAATGTCACAATGTGGAACCTTTCATATACAGTGCCACACTACGCATTATTACACTCAAACACAATTACACTCAAACACAATTACACTCAAACACAATTACACTCAAACGCATTATTACACTCAAACACAACAACGGTGCTAAAAGACATATGCAAAGTTCCTCCCCATCTCATCTAGAGCTCTCAGCCCAAATCAGTCTCTTTTATCTCAGGGTTTAATTTGAGCTGAAACAGGCGGTTCACTTACACGTTAAGGCAACAGGGAAGAAAGGGCTGGATATTGTTGAAGAGATTGGATTGTTTAATGAGGGGAATATAAGGAATTACCGATTTTACGATCTTTATTTGTATTTACGTCATCTTTTTCTGTTAAATGGACTGGGCTAATGGGAGGAGCCAGCCTGTGAATAGAGCCCAGGCCAGCCTGGGTAGCTGAGTCTACGTACAGCACCGTGGTTCACTGGGTAGACACTGAGGGGTAGAGCAGCAGCCACCCTGACTTCTGCTTGTTTGTACAGTTTCATTTTTAATTTAATCTTTATAAAAAAAAAAAATTGTCACAGGAATAAATACATTGACAGAAGCCTATTTCTACCAATCCTGCCACCCTACTTTGTAACACCTTGTTGCAAGTTCATCCTTAACACTGTGACAATAGAGTCAGCCTAGTTAACCTAACTCTAGATAACCTTCCAGCCTAAATAACTTCCTCTCTTCACAAGTGATCCATAGAGGCTGAAGCTAATGTTAACCTGTGTGTTTTTACTGGTAGTCACACCAGCAACGGGTCTTGCTCATTTATTTTATCCTGACTGATAAAAGCACCTGGAGTTACGGATAAAACACATCAGGTAAGACACAAGTTGGGGTTGGTGACATATATTGCACAAAACAAGATGTAGTGCACGGAGCCCATTTCGCACAACTCTAGGCCAGCTAGTCCAGCTACTGATGGATTCAAGTCCAGCAAGTGTATAACAGAGGTTTTAGCAGGACTCTAGTGCATGTTTTAGTATTTACATTTTTCTTTTGTTTAGATTGGTGAAAAAGGCAGTAAGAAAACCCAAGGTTTGCTTCTAGTTACACTATCCTTTTTGGGATTCCACTCCCTTCGCAATACTGAAGCCATCCAAAGCCAGCAAGCTTTTGGCTGACCTTTGAGTCTTTTAGTGCCTTGACTTGGCATACACCAACACACCCACACATATGCACATGCACACACACAGACACACACTCACAAACATGCACACACAGGCATGCACACGCGCACACCAACACATAGACACACACACACACACCCATGTACGTAATTGCGATGCTTTACATGTCACAGGATAGTTGCGACTGTGACTGTCAGCCAAATATTCCCAGCCCACTCTGCTTGCACTTATACTATTGTTCACGTTGTGTTTGGTTAGAGGTAGTGTGTGGGTGTTAGGGACAGACTTTCTGATAGCATCGAAGTACTGAGTCTCAACACGCCACAATCAAGCTGCTCTAACATGATGCTGTAATGGGGTCTGGAGCACAAACCACTTCCTCTTTTGTGTGTGTGTGTGTGTGTGTGGGGGGGGGGCATTCTCACAGTACCCACCCCTATGAAGGACGCCAATGTTCTGTCTCAGCACCAGCCTTATGCCATTCTGTCGTTGTTCACCGAGACTACACATTTCTCTTCAATCCACACACAATAACTCTAAACTTCAACGAAAGCCAAGCATGTTCGTTGCTGACTTTGCATAATACACCCTTTCTGAAATTAACAGTAGAGTTTTGAGTATAAAATAGCCTCCTAGTTATTATATTTCTGGTTACTACAGTGGAGCACATTCACAGTTTGTTGTTAGGATATTCCAGCACATGAAATATAAAGCAAATATAATAGTTGCATCATAAAAACTGCCATATTTAATTTTGATAAACAACATTAGTCTACAATTGTATATTAAAATCAAAAGCAGATTTCCCAATGCACACGTGGTTTTGTCAGAACTTTATTAAAGCTCAGGTTTTGGACGTGGACTCACCGTCGTTGTCTCCTCCGCCTCTCTTCCTGTGTCTCTCCGCGAGATAATTGCTGATATCGTGCCGCACGCGGCCAACAGAGTCGAGGGCTGTGTTATTGAACTGGATCAGCAGTAGCGGTGGGCACGTCGCTCGGCACAGCGCCTGACAGCCGGAGTGATTCATTTACAACTTGTCCTCCTCCCAGATACGCGCTTTAAGGAAGGGAGCCACCGTCTTCCAGAGAGACACCGTGAATGTTGATGCGACGTGGGCGTGTAATGCGGCCCTGTCCATCAGCGCGCCTGTGCTCCAATTATGCTGTGTGAGAATAGCAAGCTTAATAATAGCAGGACATGGGACATGAAGGACTGGTACCCCACGAAACACCGTCAAAACACCACTCACTGGTTGCACCGGTGAAATGTGGTTTGGGCACCCGAGTTGGTTCCGTTGCCTTTTTAATAGGGGATTCTCAAATTCATACGCATGTACACGCGTGAAAACACGGGCGCGCGCGCACACACACACACACACACACACTGACCCTCATACCACACACAACACACACACACACACAACACACACCTCCCCAACTCTACTTTCTACTGGTAATGTTATAATGGAACAAACAGCAGTAGCTTCGATGAAAACACCATATGGTGTGTATTTGGTATGTATTTGTTTCTGCATCTTTTATCGTTCTCCTGAGGTAATGTTGTCCTTTTGGATAATACTTTATATCTATGGAGATATATGTAGCCATGGATTATTTACCTTTTATGCATGGCTTAATAATGTCTAATCCAAGCAGCCCAAATCATTGAACTGAAAAAACGAAACCAACTCAATGTTATATGAACTATTCCAAAAATCAATGAATGTTGACGTTGCAGTGTTTGGTAATGCCTTCACTTCGAGCCTGTTACTAGCAACATCTGCCCGAAGATACCATTCATTAATACACAGGACAAGATGTTACTATCCCTTGTGCCATCATCCAAGGTAAACACATGTAGCAGGCCAGCTCAGATAAGACCAAACACAAAACAAGCGAGTGATATAACCACCATTAGGTGCAACACCATAGCAGACATCAGGCTACACCATCATAAATCTACGGAGTCATTCCTCAGGTGGCACCATTCACCCATTACCTAGCCTAGCCAACAGTGGTATGCAGCATGTCATTGGGGTTATCAAGTGGGTACCTTCCTTCACCGGTGTTTCGTTAATTTAGGCCCACGACACCTCAAGAAGGCATAACTGTGTATTCCAGTGTCCTGGGAACACACCCCTCTATGTCACCACCTCAGAATTCCCTCTAACCCTCACCATTTAATGCCTGCCATCAACCTAGCTTAGCCTTGTCCTTAACGGGAACCCCAACTACCAAGCATCCTCCTTAGCCATAGCCACTCGCTTGCGCTCTCCGCTGCGTTTCAGGCGCCGTCCGCGAATGCCCAACTCCGTTAGGAGTGCAAAAGCGGACTTTGCCACAAAACCTTGGCAGCCAACTTCTCCCGGCCGTACCCGGGCCCTCCACCCTCGATGCTCTGCGTCCGCTGCTAATTCCACATATCTCACTTTCTTCCGCTCGTATGCCATGTCAACTCGGTCTTCCCAGGGGACCGTGCTCGATAAAATAAACCAGCTTCAGCACTTCGGACCACAGTAGCATGTCTGGTCATGACTTAGTGCTAACTATTTCTGCCGTTAGCTGCTCACCCAAGTCTACCTTCATTTTCCAGTCTCCACCCATTCCCAGCTGTCCTGGGAGTGGGCGGAGACTGGGTGCGCGCTTCCTTGATGTAGCTTCTCCCTCACGTACAAATGCTACATCATTACATAGTGTACACGTACATACTTACCTTGATACTTACCTTGATTGCTACCAGCAAGAGGTTTACTTCTAGCAGAGAAGCCTGGGATTTCAGCCTTTTGCACCGTAGTGTCAATCAGCCTATTCTTTTCTAAGTAACTAGACAGCCTCTGTGCCACAACACTAAAGAAAACCTTCCCTTCAACATTAAGAAGACTGATAAGCCTAAACTGACATATCTCTACAAAGTCTCTTTCTTTGGGAATGAAAATTCCCCCTGCTCTACACCACGCCTTAGGAGTAACCTGTTTCTTCCAGACTACCTTCATCAACATCCATAGAAACCTCAGCACATCTGGCACACTCTTGTACAGCCTGTAGGGGACTCCATTGGGCCCTGGGGCTGAAGAGGCCCTTGCACGCCTTACTATCTCTTGTACCTCTTTCCACCTTGGTGGGCTATCATCACAATGACTGTCTATCCCTCCAATAGGTGGAATATTGGGGGGGAGGGATAGCTCTCTAAACCCTTCCCTGTCTCTGTGCACTTTCTCCAGATGTCTCTCAAGCTCCTATTTTGAAGCCCTAAGGCTACCATTTTTCTCCTTACTAAATAACGACTCTTCTCTGCTCTTCTCAACACTGCCAATCGATCCTTCACATCTACCTTCAACCTATAGCCCTTCCTTCTCAACCTCTGTAGCTTTCTCCCGCAGCCTCCTGAGCCATCTTCTCTCCTGGACAAGTCTGTTTGTCTCTTGTTGGCGTCTAGATTTACTTTAAGCTTGCCTAAAATCCTACTCAGTTCAATGTTGATATCTTCCCATTTCCTACCATCTGAGGCCCATGGCCACTTAATTCTAGGTTTCTGAGCTCTAATCCTCTCCCTTTTAGGCTGGCTGGCCTCTCGGCCTTCCTCTGTGCTAGGACCTGGTTCAGGGATGCAGATGTCCAGCAAACTGTGGTTTATGCCGCTGCACTTCAGGACTTCACATATGACTTGATGATATATGTCGTATGTGGCCTTGAATTAAAGGTCTTGGTCAGCAGTAATTGTGCAATTGGTCATCATCAGCAATACATTGTCGCCCAAAATAACCCATAGGCTTTTACCATATGGTCAACCATGCTGTATATCCTGCAAGAAAACCCACAGATGTTGCAGAATTTAGAGCATTCTAATGAAAACATGGTTGCACCGTGTCATGGATCAGAGTTAGACAGGTCTCTGGAGACAAAGCAGATGTTGAGGGCCCTCAGCCATAGCTTAAGGACCGACGCCCATACAAGACCTCATACTATGCTGTAGCAGTAGTTGTGTGAGACATCTGTCCTGAAGTGGGGGAGAGGGGCAATTCAATAATGGACAAATTCCTGCACCTCTTCTACCGCAACAATACTGCAAGTTGGGCACAAATAAAAACTCCCACTCAAAAAAGAGCTGGATGTGTAACCCTCAATAACAACAAAATGAGATCAAGCACAGTGAAATTGCCCCTTTTTACAGTGCAGTTTCTCCCAGAGAGAGAAACGTACATGAATTTTATATATATAATTATATGTATAATTTTCCTCTCTTCATTCCTTTGGATTCATATTTTAGTTATTACTTTATTTTAGAAAATAGCCTAGTGTGACAGTGCCCCTTGTTTTTGGTCATTGCCAAAGTAAACTGATGTATGTATTGGTGATGTTGTGAAATGCAACTTCAAGTTCTTTATTTATGCAAGGACAATCTATGACTGAACTTGGCCCATGCCAACACATACACATATTTTCATGAGACTAAATACTGTGGAGAAATGTATTGCATATTGAACTGCTGTTGGCATGGCTAGACAAACGCGTCAATTTTGTTCTCAGTGGACATTTGTTCGTTCATGGTATTTCTCTGTCCTGGCTGTTTGAGCCAAAAAACAATGACACAAACCCAACAATGTTCCTCCCCTCCACAATAATAATGAACAAATGGCTATAGGAGCTTATTGTCTCTAAGCACATACAACACGTTCTGTAGCCATTGTCCTCACAAAGCATTTTTAGGATCCATTTTGCAGTAAAGAAAAAGAAGCATGTCTAAAGCCTGTCTAAAAGCAGTACAAATCTATTGTTGAATTGTTCAGAAACACTCAGACACACTATGGTGCTGGTTCACACTTGTATTGTTGAATTGTTCCATCAGAAACACTCAGGCACACTAAGGTGCCGGTTCACACCTGTATTGTTGAATTGTTCCATCAGAACACTCAGACACACTAAGGTGCTGGTTCACTCCTGTATTGTTGATTTGTTCCATCGTGTGTCATGGTGAACTTTACGTGGTCGGCAATTAGACAAGAGGCTCATTAGAGAACAGGGGTAGATAGAGCAGATATAAGGAATCTCTTGGTTTATAACCAAGGATCTCTTGGTTATAAACCAAGGACACAGTTTCCCCTTCTTTTTACTTCACATTGTATGCGTGCACAGGGCTAATTTACATATACAGTACATATGCAAATCAACAGCATTCTATCTTGTTGTTTGTTGTGTTTTACCCTCCATGGAAGAACCATGCATCTGCCCTCCTGATACTGGGAATCATCCAGATCTTCATGTCTTTGACTGTTCAATAAATAAAGATAACAATATGTATCAAAAGTGTGTTTGTGCTGTTATCATGTAATGGGATACATGGGATACATTGTATGGATGGACATTAAAGGACAAATGTTATTACTTTGTCAAAAGTCTGTTACAAAATTGTCCATAACTTACATATAATAGCACATTGTGACTGAAAATACTTGCATAATGGCTTCAGATGGAGTATATTATTTATAGCTATTTCTAAGCATGCAAAATTGCAAATTATGGAATATCCTGTAACATGCATCTGTAGTGACTAATCGCAGAGGTCATGAAACACATGGAAGCTGTCTGTATATAATTGGCATACTGGCTTGATGCGTATTGTACAATCTCATTTTCAAGCCTTTTTAACATTGGTTACTCTGAATTGCAACTCCTTCCCATAGGAGTTCCCTATCCCTGCACTACCATAGTGAGGGATAGTGTTAAGGGTTAGTGATGTGGGACGAGGGTCAATGTGGGGAGACGAGGGTTAGTGTGGGGAGACGAAGGCTTGGTGTGATAAGATGAGAGTTAGTGTGGTGGTCAGTAGGGTGAGATGATGGTCAGTGTGGTGAGATGATGGTCAGTGGGGTGAGATGATGGTCAGTGTGGTGAGATGATGGTCAGTGGGGTGAGATGATGGTCAGTGGGGTGAGATGATGGTTAGTGTGGTGAGATGATGGTCAGTGTGGTGAGATGATGGTCAGTGTGGTGAGATGATTGTCAGTGTGGTGAGATAATGGTGAGATGATGGTCATTTCTTCTTTTTACCCCACCCCTCTTTTTTGAGTGCCCCTTTTCAACTTACCCCTCAGAACAGAGTTGTAAGGGGTGGTGAAATATTCCCCTGCGAAATGGTGTCAGCCTGCTTTGCCTCATCTACAATAAGAACAAATGATAACTTTAGAAGGGAAGGCTGATTGGGTGTTGACTTTAATTAGCTGTTTATGTATGAATTATTGGTACTATTTGTTACCTGTCTAGTCTGCCCCCAGACACCGGTCTAGGGGCAGACTAGACCGGTCATGAGGCCATGAGAATACATGGAATCTCGATTCTATTTAGTGTTGCCTGAACCTAGAAAAACCTGCCATGGATAATCGTCCGATTCCTGTCCATTTGGGAACCCATCATTATTGAATGTGTAAAGAAGTGGGCGCCTGAGGCATCTGTATTTGTATTAGTTTTTCAGGCATTTGAGATTGCCATACTTAAAGTCTCTCCTGGTTATCTGGCCAATCCCCATGAATATCTAGGATCCCAAGGCTCCCTCTCCCTCTTATTCCATGTGTTATGTGTAGATAGATATGCTGTAGTGAGCCCTTGCTGTATGTTGTTGTTGTTGTTGCTGTCATAATGCAGATTTGAATGGCATGTGATTTTGCTTATCGATTTTTGTGCTTATGTAATTGTGCGTCATAAGAAGGGATGGGTATTGTTACAATTGTAACCTTACTACTACTACTACTACTACTACTACTACTACTACTACTAAGAAAAAAAATAAGAACAATGAGACAGCTTTATTTTTCTCATAATTTATAAACTTTCTCCAGGAGCAGCATCATACCATGGTTTGAGTAAATTAGCATTAGCTATAATATCTTTAAAATGGAAATGTGGAACAAATAAAAATAACAAAATGAATAAATTCTAACTAATGAACAGCATAAGAAAACACAGCGGCACAGAGCAACATGGCTGGGATGTACCGGAGCGCCAAATGGCCTTAAGTGTTATTTTAACAGTTCTTATGAAGGAACATCAGCATATTAGATTCAGTTCAATTACATTTTATTTCTATAGTGCCAATAATCATATGATCATCAAATTATCTCAAGACACCAAAACTCCTTTTCTGGCGATCAGTGATCCAGAATAGCCCTTGTGTTCTTTTTCGTTGCATGCTCTTGAATATCTCTAATACCCAATAATAGTGCGATGCAATTTCATTGAAACTTTGCAAAATATTAAAATCTTCTATCTCATCTGGTGTCAGCCCACTTGCTGTAGCCGAGTGAAAGCCACTGACCTCCTCCACAAAGCACTGTAGTCGTTGTTCTTTTGTTATTGTTAAGTTATTGAAAGTGTTATTCAAGTGAAATCGGTGTTTAAACCAATTGAACCATTTCAGAAGTTGAATGGGAAAAACTAGGGTTTCAACTTAATGTCCACGTGGCGACAGCCCTGTTCTGAAATGTTACATGGTGGCCCAGCACAGGGAGAACCCTGATATATCTATTACAGCACTTATCTCACGTAAATGAATAGAAAATATCAGTAGCATTTCCTTCATTTCTCTAACACCGATAGCAGCACAGGGTACGTCAGAGCTTATCATTACTACTCTTTCATAATTTTGCTCAGAGGCCTGTTTAATAATAATGTTTAATACAGGGTTTCCATAGTCATAAGCACTCAATCTTTGTTTCCAGTTTCTGAAAGAAGTATGAATGGTATTGTGTCTGAGTTATAATGGAGCTACCCTCTCTGTATATTCAGTGTGTCTGGATAACTCCTGGGGGCTTCCTCTGATCCATGAGCAAGGCCCACTCACTCTGTCGTGGCTCTTTGAATGGATTCCCTTCATGACCCTACACCAGTGACCTGGCTCCATCCATCCTTCGCAGAGCTTCGTACCGCTGTGTGTGTGTGTGGGTGCGTGTGTGTGTGTGTGGGTGCGTGTGTGTGTATGTGTGTGTGTGTGCGTGTGTGTGTGTGTGGGTGCGTGTGTGTGTATGTGTGTGTGTGTGCGTGTGTGTGTGCGTGGTAGGGTTTTGCCTATGCTGAGCCAATGTGGCAGCCCGTTGTTGTTGTACCGCTCTCGGGGAGAGACGAGTCATACATAATGTTGACGGGCTCTGTGTGGTGCCCGTGCATGCATGATTCAGCAGGCTGACATTCTGACTAACGGCCTCTGCTCGGTCCACCTGAGGACCTCGTCCATTTTTTATGCCCCTCCGTCCCCACGCCGTCATCTTCTCCAGAAAGCAGAGATAAATGGGAGTACTTAGAGGAAGACATGCGTGGTCTTTCTGCTGCTCTGCATGTTCCTCTGAGTGTGACAGATTCCTGGTCCTGGGGTGTCCTCAGCTCAAAGGCCGAGTCACTCGCCGGAACCACTCCACCAATGTCAAGTTGGAGTCCAGGAAAAACCCCTGATATGTGGCTGAGATCTGCTCCCTTTTCTGTGATCATGCATGCATGCATGCATCCACACACACACACACACACACACACACACACACACACACACACACACACACATGCACCCACACATGCATGCACACACACAAGCACAAAACACACATACATAACATCATTTTTGGCGTTATTCTAAGATATATGACAATGTGACCTTTAAAGGTGAGCAAAAGTTATTCTATAAAAGTGTTCTTGCAAGCCATCCTCCTCTGATGCCATCACACTAGTGAAGGTGGTGAATGTGTGTGTGTGTGTGTGTGTGTGCGTCTGTGTGCGTGTGTGGGGTCCCTAGAGTAGTGACATTCACAAAGTCCATGCTGGCATCCCCATGGCCTGCTAACATCTGCACCTTGTCCTGACATTCATGACCAGCCGGCCCTTCGTTGGACTCTCTTATTTAGCCTCTGGCGTGTATTCACCAGACACAGGCCAATGCTTCTCATGTCTTACACTCCCATACAGTCCACAGAAGTATTTTAACCTGCAAAGACATATATGACAATTGATGTGGGAGAGATGGCCTCTGATCAAAATGGAAAAATCAAATAATCCTATTTTGCATAGCAAGTGCCTATTATAGCAAAATATATGCTTAATCTACATTTACATTTAGCAGACGCTGTTGTCCCAAGCGACTTACAATAAGTACATTCGTCAGAAGAAGGTGAAACACTTCATTGGTGTTAATACAGTAAAGCAAGTCACCAGCACACAACAAGACGGTTGCATTGGTTTGATAGCTGCTGTCCACTGTACAAACCAATCATTCCAGTTGTGAGGGTCTACCCTCTCCTGTTGGATGCTTTACTTCTCTCCAGGGACCTGCCTGTGATGCTCAATACCTATCGACAATAGGACCACTTTGACATGTTGGCCTTGTCGCCTGTTCTCCATGGAAGACAGACAAGCCTGCATGGTCTGGTTCTCCCTGGGAGGCAGACAAGACAAGCCTGCATGGTCTGGTTCTCCCCGGGAGGCAGACAAGACAAGCCTGTATGGTCTGGTTCTCCCTGGTACACAGTTTTGCTCCCCAACCCCTCTCACACACACAGGCTTTCCTCAGGATCATGACAGAATCCATGATTACACAATACGATGCATATTAACTATGCCATTAAATCTCAATGACTTCATCTCAATTGCCATTCATTCTTTTGAGACCATTTAATATATTCATTCCTATTCTGACCTGCAAGATGAAACAATTGAATTGATTTCATCATTCTAGAGGCAGCCTTTATACACCCTTTACACATGTGTGTGTGAGTGTAAGCGTGTGGTGTGGTGTTTTGTAGGGTTCAGGCCATGCCTCCAAGAACAGTCCTTGATACCTACAGCCTGACAGCTTGGCAAAGCTCCATCTTCACTGGATCCAGCAATATTTTGTGTCCAAACATTATAGAAACTGCAAATATGCTGGCACAGTTGCCTCAAATGGGCAAATGAGTCACAACAATTTCTGAAACCCTGAATATAGCTGCATACATTGGGTACATTGTTAACTATTAGCATCACAACAGAATCATGCCACGTACCCCTAAACATAGTGAGGGGTACGGTGATATTACGTAGAACACTCATGACCATGCAGCAGAAAACACAGTGCAGCAATATTTAATATGGGCACCAATGGAAAGTCACAATGAAAATCTGCTCCATTTACATTTACATTCAGGGCATTTAGCAGACGCTTTTATCCAAAGCGACTTACAAAGAGCACATTTGTCATCAGAAGGTGAAACATTTCATTGCTGCCAATACAGTAAGAAAGTCACCAGAACAAGTTTCAAGCATTTCAAGTGCTAGATTAACCATTGCTAGTATACAACATCTCTGACTAAGTGCCAAATTACGAAGAGCGATCAAAGTGCCAACTTACAAAGATTAAAGTGCCAAGACGTACAACAAATAAGAGCATGAGGATAGTTATGCAGGGTTCAGGTGAACTCTGAACAAGTGGGTCTTGAGTCTCTTCCGGAAGATGGGGAGTGACTCTGCAGTCCTGACATTGGCAGGGAGCTCGTTCCACCACTGCGGTG
>OMKQ01099971.1:19063-32853 GCA_900302335.1 Phycis phycis
CCCCCCCCCCCCCCCCCCCCCTCATTCCGGGTGCTCTGGTTCTCGCTCGCTTAACTCTGTGGACCGAACGCACCACGAACCGGTGCCAACCTCAGGGCTGGCGACGGTTTGATCTACTCGTCTCGCGTGCCAGATGACCGCCCATGCCAGGAGGGAACCTCTGTCGTCTGTCTCTCCCCTTCTATCTCTGCCTTGATAATTAGGGATGATTAAGAGTTTCTCCCCATACTCTTTACTCTCTTTATTTTCCTTATCTCTTTTATGGGGGTGTTGTCAAATATGGCCCAGTAGTTAATCTGTGATTAAGACCCATGCAGGAAATGGGTTTGACTTTACATTTAGTCCCACC
The DNA here is from genome assembly GCA_900302335.1 of Phycis phycis. Classification (NCBI taxonomy): domain Eukaryota; kingdom Metazoa; phylum Chordata; class Actinopteri; order Gadiformes; family Phycidae; genus Phycis; species Phycis phycis. Next base: position 19,413 of record OMKQ01099971.1, read on the forward strand.
CATGCCATTTATGTCAAAATGGCATGGGTGGATGCATGGATGCAGGTTTTCAATCGTTTTTTTCTTTTTCACTCACATTCACACATCTCACATTCACTCCTAGAATCAAATCTGCCTGCGGGTTGTGGTGCATTATGTCTTTTTTTTATTTTTTTTGTATCTTTAATGAAACCTTTTGAATGACAGCTGAACATCCACGTGGGGAACATCTCTCTGGTGGACCAGTTTGAGTGGGACATGTCTGAGAGGGACAACTCCCCCGAAACCTTTGCCCTGAAGCTGTGCTCGGAGCTGGGCCTGGGGGGCGAGTTTGTCACCACCATCGCCTACAGCATCCGGGGTCAGCTCAGCTGGCACCAGAGGACGTACGCCTTCAGGTAATACTCTTGTCTTCCTCATCTAGAGGGGTTAAGGTAATAGCACTCTGTCTTTCTCATCTAAAGGTTATCTTACTGGTTATTAAAGGTAATGTCACCTTTTTTTTTTGCTAATGGTTAATTTGTGCTGCCGGGAATGCATCTTGGATTTGTGTGTACAATTCTACTTGGGTACTTTTCGACTGAAGCTGCATCGCGGTGAACTAAATACTAAACCATTAACTGGCCGGAGCTGTGTAGCATCACCGTGCGTGTGCATGTGCAAGTTCTCATGCCAGTGTTTCCCCGAGCCACTTCAAGTGGTGCGGTTCTATTGGGAGGACATGTGATCAATCGGTCTCAACAAGAGCAGATTCAGCTTGTTTTATTTTATTCATGATAAATAATTGTACATGGTAATTGAATTGCCCCAACCATACTAGAATCTTTTCTGCCCATTTATTGAATGTTATCTCATATGATTCAATACAGAAGCTTGTGTTTACCTACAATAATATCCATCTCATGGTTTGTACAAATATTGACCTCCTTCGAGAGATTGCCTAATGGGAGAATCAAAATGTATTTGCAACAGGAATTGTTGGTGAATTACAAATGGAACATAGTACGTGTTGAAAACGTCACCTCCTGCACTGCTTTTTATGTTGCTAATGTGTTTTGTTTTGCTGTCTCTTTCTACTCCTGTTCTGTTTTAGGTCTGATTTCAGGTCAATATGCTTACGATTACTTGACACCCCTCCCCCCCCACACACCCTGTACCCCCAAAGCTTAGTCCTCTTCCATCTTCTTTTACCAACTGCCCTGGGAAGCTGAGTACCTTTACACTTCTTTCTTTCATCTTTCATTTGGTTTTATTCTGCACTGCACAATCCCCACTGTATTTTTTACATTTTACTGGCCAGCTCAAAGTGTAGTTGTTTTGCCTCTTTAAAAGGCTGCTAACGTCCCCTTGACTGCTTTCGTCATTTGACAACTAACTCGGCTAATGATTAACAAAACTAAACACAGTAGAGTTAAAAAAAAAATAAAAAAAATAAAAATAGTCTTTACTTACTATGGAGCCATGTCTTGTTTTGCGATGAGTCTTGAGTTGTCAGGGACATGCAGAAGTTGAACAAGCGGCCAATAGTTGTGTGTGTGCCACGTATATCATCGTCTGGCCACCTCACCGTGTTACTATTTTCCATTTGTGAATAATGGTCTTTTCTATGCAAGCATTACATAAAACAAATATGTTTAAGATGAATTCAGCAACGCCTGAGTTTTACACACTGGATTATGGAATCTGACCTGCCAGTTGTCCCACGGTCTCCTCCCACAGCGAGAACCCGCTGCCCACTGTGGAGATTGCCATCCGCAACACAGGGGACGCCGACCAGTGGTGCCCCCTGCTGGAGACCCTGACTGATGCGGAAATGGAGAAGAAGATCCGAGACCAAGACAGGAACACCAGGTAAGCCTCCCAGATTGCTCCACTGGTCAGTTCAATGTCGACTCACTTCACGCTGCCGTAGGGGAGGTTTGAGTGTTGTAAAGAGAGACGGCCGAAGAGAGCGAGCAGGAATATTTGAAAGCGAACACACCCAGAAAATGCCCCCCTCCCTGGCTAAGTTTCTCCGCCATTGAGAAGTGTTGTATTCAAGCACCAACATCTTGACAGGAAAGATGGATTTCCCCGAACGAATCAGGGAAGAGATGCCGTGATTGGTTCAGGAAACGACCCAGGGGTTGTCTGATGCAGAGGCAGGCGCGCATTAGCTATTGCTCACGCCATAGGTGACCTTGTGAGTGTTTTTCATTTTGGATGGTTTGCCTTCCCTTTCAGACGCATGCGACGGTTGGCCAACACGGCCCCATCCTGGTAGAGAGGATCACCACGCCAGGGACAGGCAACCGTTTGAACGGACACAAAACAAAGCATTAAACTATGAACGGACCGCTCCCCACACACAAAACACACACAAACACACACACACACACACACACACACACCGAACCACGCGCCCTGGTCATCCACCACGAGGTGGCTACAGACGAGACATCCTCTGGCATTCCTGAAAGCATGGCGTTTTATAAATGAATGTCGGCGTCAATTGTGAACTTGTTTACTGGCGTGGCCAGTAGGAAAGACACAGTCGCACACACACACACACACACACACTACACAGGGCAGAGGTTGTTATCTGATTTAGGACCACTCAAAGGTGCGGTGCACTTAGCAATATGTTAACTGTTACCGTTTCATTCGCCAAGTCACACACACTCGCCTCACTCACTACTCGTAATGTAAAGAATGATTTGTGTTGCAATTTGGTCAAGTTAAAGGGCCTCTGATTCGGGGGGCCGATGCATACTTTCTAAGCGCCCGTGGATCTCAGACCCCTCTGACGTCGACAGCCCGATGCACCGTGTTCAGCTGGTGAAACTGACAGGAAACATCTGGCCGACTGTGTCTTTTTAAGCTAACGGTGTTGAACTTGACGTATGTAAACGTATTTGATGTTACTGCTATTCGTTTTTTTTCCCTCCTTTCTTTTTTGTAGTGTTGATTTTTTTTCTTTTTTTTTATAATAAAACAAGAAATGTAATTGTATTTGTAGAAAATGTGCAATTTGCTGGATATAAACACACAAACCCAGATGTATTCTTTATATTGACTGAATCCTTTTTTTCAACCCTACCCTGGACATACAGTATACAACTATGGGCCAAATGAAAACAGAAAGTAAATTATTCGTTTGTCAAGCTGTGTATAAATATAACCAGTGTATAAATATAAAAATATATAACTAAACTGTACCACGATTTTCAAACTTAGTTACGAGTACGTTTTTAAGAAACCCTAAATATAGTCATACTTGTGTGTCAATTATTTATTAAAAGTTAGTAGTCTTCTTAAAATATTAGTCACAATGGCATGACATTTAATTAATATGGGGCTCAAAGAATTTCAATGAATCCTCATCTATCTGCCTGCACTGGCTTGATAAATGTTTGTGAACGTGCAATGTTCTGTACTGTATAGTACACTACTCCAATGCTACAGAGGATGGCAGTATAGCGCCTTATAGCGGATGGAGGTTTAGTAAACGGGTCACCTGAAGAAGAAAAATACTTAGCAAGCAGGGCGCTAGAACGCAACCAAGTATATACAGGCTATTTGTTATAGTTATGGCGCCCTTAGATTTGGATAAGTATGTAGAAATAGCAAGACACTGCAAATACTTGCCCGAAAACGATCTCAAGGTGAGTGACTAAAGCAGGTTGCAGTGGGCTGCCAACAGTACGGCTCCCCAAGTTTACATTTTAAAGCGCAAAGCAACTTAAGATGGCTAAATATCTCGTTAGTAGTGCAACTCAACAACGGAAACGTTGTTATTTTACTAAACACAAATAACGATTGTATTTTTGATGTCATGTATTGCAATTGAGTTTACAATTGGGTTGATTTGTGCGGGTCTATACAGACGGGGTTGGTATTGAGGAAGCAAGCGAAACCAGCTAGCTTACAAGGAGGGGACGTTAGGGCTAGGCCGCTACAGTACCAGACCCAAATACACACAGATTATAAAGCATCTAGCATTCTCAGTCATTCCTAGGATTTTAAACTCAATTCAGTATAGCTTTATACGTGGCATTGATCCCTGGGACGTGTGAGTGTAGACTGTCGAGATATCCACAAGCACTGGTGCCCTGAAAGCCATTTCCTTCTGTGTTGCAATAGAGATGCGGCGAAACACAGTCGACGTCCAAGTGAGGAAAATACACAAGTGAATTAAACTGTCAGATGAACCTCAATGAGAGAGGATATCGACCCATAAATGGTCAACGTTAATGGCTCAAATCGAATTTTTTACGAATTTCTTAATCTTTTTTTCCAAGTTTTGTTGAAATGTTATGTATGTATCTGGAAGTTATCCTTAATTCCACATCATTGGCAACTGGTTGCATGAAAGTGTTATATTTTGATTATCAGCGAGAACAGGTCTAAAATATAGGAAAACAAAGCCAGTAATGAAACAAATGCCTACGTAATCAAGTAACCAATGTATGAACTAGAACTGCTTATATATGACATTATGAAATATTGTATATTTTAATTGTTATATATATAATTGTCCTGTGCTTTTAATAGTCAAAGAGGATTAAACTCGTGTGGTTGCATATGGTTACTTTCATGTGACACAAAGACAATGTGAAGAATGTTGTTTACTGTTGTATGGTGCACTACCCGCATTGACAGGTGGGAGCATTGCTCCCACTGCAAGTTTTTAGCTAACAGTGAGCAACCTTTCAAATGTTCAAGGAATGGTCTTCCCTGTTCTTGAATGGGGCTGCTTGTGCGTTTGTGGAACTGAAATCATAATGACTTTCTCCTGTTGTGCCTTTCTCAGAGACTGTGTGATTATGTATGCGACTTGCTGCTGGAAGAGTCAAATGTCCAACCGGTTTCAACCCCTGTTACTGTTTGTGGTGATATTCATGGCCAGGTATGAATTTGTTTTTATTTTGTTCTTTCTTGTCTACAAATACAGCTGATATTTTTAAATTCAGTTTATATTTAAGTACCCCACTTTGTCCACTTAAACTTTTGGCCATTTAAGGGTTTTGTTAGCTATTTTCATAACAAACCCTTTTGGATGGAAGCCTTTTCTCTTTCATCAACGTTTTATCCTTGCTATCTTGTAATTTGATACTCATCTGCTTGCTAACCATACATCAAGTAAATATGTAATTTAAGACCCAAATTGGTACCATATTTTTATTATTTTGACATGAGCTATAACGCATAATTAATGCATTGTTTTTCATTCCTCACCTAGTTTTATGACCTTTGTGAGCTGTTCAGAACTGGAGGACAAGTTCCAGACACAAATTACATTTTCATGGTGAGTGTTTCAATGGTGATGATTCTGATGAGTAAGAATAGCATGTGAATGCCTCTCATGCATCTTACTTGGTGACGCATCAGATTCATTCATTTTGTTCGTCACGGCTTTGTCGTTGATGCATCCAATCATCTGTTGGATTTGGGAAAGCGGTCTGTACGCCTGTGGATCTGAATGGGTGTCTTTTCCTTTTGAAAGGGAGATTTTGTGGACAGAGGCTATTACAGCTTGGAGACGTTTACGTATCTGCTGGCCTTGAAAGCAAAGTGGCCCGACTGCATCACGCTCCTTCGCGGGAACCATGAAAGCAGGCAGATAACACAAGTGTATGGGTTTTATGGTGGGTCTCACGTTTGACGGTTTGCTACTTATTCGTCGTATTGTAATGTTGTCGTTATCACATTTTTAACCTCTGTTCTACTTTTTCAGATGAGTGCCAAACTAAATATGGAAATGCAAACGCATGGCGATACTGCACAAAAGTGTTTGACATGCTAACTGTGGCAGCTGTGAGTTTATCCAAGAGCACACATTGCATCAAATTTATGATTTATTTTTGTTTTGTTCATTCAGTCAATTTTACTAATAAATTCGACCCCAAAAATGATTATGTATTTCTTAACAGTAGCTCTGTTTGAAAAGTTTGTCATATTTATGTCCCGATTTTATAATAAAATATTTCGCTTCTCCTCCTCACTCCTTTTCACTCCAGTTGATAGACGAGCAGATCCTGTGCGTTCACGGTGGCTTGTCTCCCGATATCAAGACCTTGGATCAGATCCGCACCATTGAACGCAACCAAGAGATTCCTCACAAGGGGGCCTTCTGTGACCTGGTCTGGTCCGACCCGGAGGACGTGGACACCTGGGCCATCAGCCCCCGAGGCGCCGGCTGGCTGTTTGGATCCAAGGTTACAAACGAGGTAAAGGCCCACACACCTCACCGTGTGTCGGTGTGAGATGCTCATGTGTGCAGTTAGTTTCCTGTCGTTCATCGCCGTCCGTAGCTCAGCCTCGGTTGTTGAAGAGAACTATTTAGAAAACGTGGGCCACTCTGCTGCACCAAGTTCACACACTGTCTGCTGTGATTCGGTTGATCCATTGTAATCGATAAACAAATGCATAGCATGACTGAAGGGATGTGCTTCTGGGGAATACAATATTTATGCAACACAACCATAATACCGGATTGTGATGTAAGCTATTAACAAAATGTCATCATCGGATGCAAAGCCAAAATCAGTCAATATTCCTGATATATAATAATGATACTTTGACTGTAAACTCCAGGCAGACTTGGGCTTAATTTCTGCACAGAAAATACGAATTAGAGTCTGAAATTACAATAACAAATTGTTTGAGTGAAATGAATAAAGAACCCTCACACACTCACTTGTGCCACGATCAGCTAAAAATCCCACCATTTCCATGTGCTGGGACTAAATGCACATCATCAGCCCACGGGGCCGGTTTGGCGCATGGCGCCGGTTATTTCGAGCCCACTCACAGCCGCTTCCCCCCCCCTCCGCAGTTCGTCCACATCAACAACCTCAAGCTCATCTGCCGCGCCCACCAGCTGGTCCACGAGGGCTACAAGTTCATGTTTGACGAGAAGCTGGTCACTGTGTGGTCGGCGCCCAACTACTGCTACCGCTGCGGGAACATCGCCTCCATCATGGTGTTCAAGGACGTGAACAGGCGAGAGCCCAAGCTGTTCCGGGCCGTGCCGGACTCTGAGCGGGTCATCCCACCTCGAACAACAACCCCCTACTTCCTGTAATTTAGGACACTGTTTAAATTTTTGTTTTCCCTTCTATCGTCCTTTTTTTTTTTTTTTTTGTTCAGAAAGTAAACATTACCTCTGCCCAACCACGTTTTTATGTTAATTCAGCTAAGACCAAATTCATTTATATGCAAAAGAGTTTTAAATAACTTTTATGTAGCCATTGGGTCAATGCATCAGGTTTTCATGTTTCTGAGGTTTCTTTTTAGGCACCCAACAGGTTGCAATACAATAAAATGGCTCCCCTATTAAGGTATGTGTAATTGTTACCCAACATCTATTGGCTGTATCCTAACAAAGATATCCGTGGTAGCCTTTCTTTGTCAAACATTGGTTAACATCCAAGTCGAAATTTGAACTTGGAGTTACATGTTCACTGCCCTAAATTATTTTACAGTTTACAGACATGCAAAGAAGAATTGTTTCTTGTTTTTGTGACATTCATAGTTTTACTGGTTTAATTTGATGGTGGCTTTTTAAGAACTTTAAGCATTAAACAATGTGTCTTAAAAGGGAGGAAATGTATTGCGAAAATAACAATGTTTTTGTAGCTGGGCAAAAAAGAAGAAACCAAGCTACTGCAACATGCCTTCAAAATGTTTTTTTTTCTTTTTATTTAATGTGTTCTACTTGAGTCACTATAATCATATACAGATATTACTTTGATTCGTTTTATTCACAAAATAAATCCTACATGTACAGACTATGTTCTTGGAATTTCCTTCGTCCCTGGTTCCTTTGTATAAACAGTTATAAGCCTAATGGAAAGCAACTTATTTTATTTAATTGTATTTAAATTACCCTAGGTACATGTCGGTTTTAGAACTGCAAATAACAAATATCACATATATAACATTTTGTAATTTTAATAAACTTAATTAAACTGGCAACTGCTGTATTCAGTTGTTAGCACTGAGTATTTCTAATATTTATTATAACTTGCTCTTCAGCACTGTAGTATACGTCATGTGTGGTTCATTTTTGGGGTCGCTGGAGTAAGTTGGTCAATTTCCCTTTAATTGTGTGATAAGTACCCTATAGGCTAACTGAGTGACTACAGATCGACAGAGGCTTTTTTGAAATTATAGCTTTTTTCATTGTTAAAAAATACATACTATACATGCAAACCATCGCCTGTTTTAGAAATTAGACAGAAAATGACATAAAAATGACATAAGATATCTAAACAAGCCTGGACATTTGAGGCTGTATGTCATTGAGGAAGCTGTATGTGAAGTGACATGCCTGAAACTACCAAACTAGGCGACAGAAAAATGGGCAAAAGTCAGCGAAATATGTCATTTTTAATAAAGAGCTTTTGCGTAAATGGCTTTTGCTTTGTGTAGGTTAGCGGAGGTGGTGTAGCCTACAATCGTCCAAAAATATATTGTATTATTATCAACCATTATTTTGCACATTTTCTGAAACTATGGTCTGGAAGCAAATTGTAAAAATTGTACAAATGCACGTCACGAAACCCGTTTTTTCCGGGTAGTGTCTGATTAATGCATATAATAAATACATATAATATCATACACCGAGTGCCGTAAATCACCGCTTCATATGAATTTTACAAAAAAATGTCTCAGTATAATCTCAGTATACAATACAGTATAATCGATATTTTCTGTAATTTTTTATGCTATTGATAATGGACATTAAAGAAACATTGCGCAGCGTTGCCGACTCCTTTAGAGAGTGTGATGAAATCCCTGGGTATGGATCTGGGATGCAGCCGAGCGTGCGTCCTCCCGTCACGAGCATCAATGGCTCTGAGAGTCTGGCGTAAAACGACCCAACCCGGAAGCAGTTGGCCAGTTCTTAGTCCACTGGAGATCCGAGCAGTAGACTACAGTGGAGACCGGAGACCACCTCACAGTCATTCAGAGGCGGCGGTCTTGGCTTTGACATTATCAGAGGACAATAATTGTATAAGGCAAAAAAATAATAATAATCATATGTGTTGATCGGAAAACGGCCGTGTGTTATCCGCCGAGGTGCAACTCTTCAGCTGCAGACCGGATTCTGAGAATGTTACACACCGTCGTTAAAGCTCGGCGTAGCTTTTGTACAATTTTCTGAGAAGGACCCGTGTCGGTTCGTTAACGTTAGCAGGCTAGCGAGGTAAGGATTTCCTAAAGCAGACCCGTTTAATACAGCAGATGCATTGGTAACTACATGACAAATAACCATTAGTGGTGTGCGGCCGGTGATGTATGACCGGCGGTTTATTTTCTGTACTGCAGGTTGATTTATGTGTTTCAGATTGATGTGCTTTTGATGCTGTCGAAGCTCAGTGACTGAGACAAAAAGAAAGTGGGGTTCCAGTGCTTATTAATTCTTCCATCCTGTGTTCACTACTGCTTAATTGGTGAACACTGCAGCGCAAATAGACAGCGAAATAGGGAAGGCTGATGGAGATGCAAACCAACCCATTCATTGTCATTCCATGAGGCAAAAATCCTTGCAAATCCATTGTTATTCAAATCCAATCGACATTACAAATATATTGTTGTATCGTTGAATTACTTTTGTATATGAAGTCGGAATATGTTGTCTTATTTGGCAACACGGTTTATGTACAACGTGTAGAAATTGGAACACCATTCAGATAGACCGAAAAGATGAATGAATAATTAAAGTACAATCAACTGGACTGGACAATGTCCCTTATTGGTACGAGTTACTAATATCAACCATCGTCACCATAATGTGATGTGAATCATGCCATTTGCAGTGATCCTTGCTGATCATTAAGTGTCATTAAGAAACAAAACCAGATTTATTTTTAATCTGAATGTGATTGTATGTTTAATTGTACAATTATGTGAATGAGCAAAAGCCTATTTGTACTGATGGAACCCTCTTTGGATTTTGGTGTATTTCTGAAGGACCCAAAACTGACAGCAATAACCGAACAGCCTTCACAATAAATGCGAGGATTGTGTGTTAAATTCACATCCTCTTTTTTGTGACTCACTGCTTTAAGCTCAGGGAAGTGTTTATATAATATCAATACCAGACATTAGACGAAATGTCCTTCATTTGACTCCTCGAGAATAATTGATGGTGAACTTGAATGTGTGCTTATCCAGTTCACAGTGCTATATTGAAGTGCACTGATTACATGATGAGAGGTAATGCTGTTTTTAGCTTTGTGACATGAACAATTCAATCATCCACCTCCACCTCCATCATACTCACTAATATAGCATCTCTCCAATAGTGCCATTGTGTAACACCAATCCAAATCTTGTCAAGTTCTTTATGCTAAGGTATTTAAGGTGAAATGATGGGGTTTCTTGACCTGATTGCAAATCCATTTGAGCGACCGGCAAGTTAGAGCTACAGTGAAATTTGAAATCTAGGGCAACTGAGGTCAACCTAAAAGAGGTGACAATGTGACGCAGTTTTCTTTGCACTGTCTTCTCTTTTCTGTACTTTCTAGGCCTAATTAGGGCACCAACAAGTTTGGCATCCTGCCCTGCCTATATAGGGTTTATGAATGAATGCAATCCACTGTGCTCCACTGTATTAGACTCTTATTGCTTCTAGATGGATGGATTTGTGTATACAAAAATGGGTGACACTTTACAATGAGGTTACATTCATTAGCTAAATAAGTAATATGCATTTACCAACAGTTAAATATCAGTTAATTAATATGTTTAGTAATCATTTACTAATGGTGTTCATGTTAACTAACGTATTAATTCATACATCGTTCAATAGGGTTATTGCTAACCCTAACACCCGAAACCTAATCGCTATGCTCATGCCATATAATTATGCAATTATTTTTGCATTAACTATGTTACTATGTTAATGAATGTACCCTTATTGTAAAGTGTTACCAAACAATAAAAAATATATGATGATAATCTTTATTATGTGAAGTTGCTATGAGACTATTATGTTGATTTTAACATGTAGCATGCATGCTAACATGCCTAATTAGCCCAATTGCTCATTGCTAATCATCTGTTTTGATACAATCATGCGGTGGAGTTCATAGGCATTACAGTTCATGTTTGTTTTCTGTGTTTCCACTTTGTCAGGTGTGAAAATTAATTGTCATGACTGGAGCTGAGGTTGAGGATGATATCCCGTTAGGTGAAAGGAAGACGGTCACAGACTTCTGCTATCTTCTGGACAAGTCCAAGCAGCTCTTCAATGGACTTAGGTCAGTGCTACTTCCATCGTCGTCATCTGCTGTGCAAAAACTTCACGTCACCAAAGACCCATGGAAATAAACGTCAGAAGTTTATACTGTAAATAACAGAAAAAAAACATTGCGAAGCTGTATGTTTTTTGAATTATAGCAGCCATAATACACTTCATTTTTTTGATTGTACTTCATATGTGGGAGTTATATTTCAGCATTTATACACATGCGTTGATGAGTATGTTACACTCCAGTGAATGCGTACATTTCTTCGCGTCGCGGCCCCAGAGGAAGGCAAACCCCCAGCTCTGGCAGCATCAACGCTGTGTGCTACTAGTGGAGCTGTTGGACTGCATGGTCATTCTATCATCATGCAGATAATGATCATCAACATTTATTGGATCAAAAAAAAAAAAATCAGATTCAAGGTGTTATTTGTTCGAACCATCTGAATGTTTGATTTAGGTTTCATGAAAGAGTTACCTAAGAGTTGTTGACTCTACTTTGTAGAGTTTTCTTTGCACACAAGGTCACACAGAGTCGATATATATCAGAGCATTGACAATTTCTGGGGGACTTCAATAGGCCATACCGTCTATTCTATAGTCACTAATATTGTATGCACAGTATTCTCAATAGCCTCATGAATAGCAGCATTGTGTGAGTGAATTTGACGTGTAATCCCATCTTGTGTGTTTTGTTGCAGAGATCTTCCCCAATACGGCCACAAACAATGGCAATCCTACTTCGGGCGAACCTTTGATGTGTACACAAAGTTATGGAAATTTCAACAGCAACACAGGTCACTTTTAACTCGTCATTTGTGGTTCTGTAGTTCGTTTCAAGTGGGATCTTATGGCGGAAGTCGTGCTCAAGGGGTCTGGTTTAAAACGGAAAACACAGTCAAACTCCACCCCAGTGCCCACCCATGAAAAATGAGCACAGTGCTTATAATAGACCGTTTTCCATGGAGTGGTTTCAGAGATTTGACTTAGTTTGATGCACCCACTGTACCACTCCACTTCTATTCTATATATGTCACACTGCTCAAAACTCTGGACTGGATTATAATTCTGATGGAGTAAGTAAGGCTCAATAAGTAAAAACTGTGGGGAAAAAAAAAAGAGTTGGAGGATCCATGCAGATATAGTTTAAATGTGAAAATAGTTTAAACGTGATGCCAAAGCATCATATTTAAACTAGAATGAAAAAAGACAAACTGAAAGTATACCTAGTCAGAACATATGAAGCCAATCAAGTAATCCAGTAATATTACGATACGAGAAAAACAAATACAAGACACATTACGTGCGTATAGAAGGCTCTGGAACCGTATCACCAAAATAATTCCCCGGTGACAACAGTGTTGTGGAGCTCAACATATCTGCACTGCGAGCGAGGTTGTGGCTGGAATGTCCTCATTCTCATTGTTTTGTCCTTACTGTTGGTCTACGGACAGGCAGGTTCTGGACAGTCGGTATGGCTTGAAGAGATGGCAGATTGGAGAGGTGGCGTCCAAAATCGGCCAGCTGTACTACCACTACTAGTAAGGGATCTGGAATGTTTGATTTATTTATTTTTGCAACTCTACGTTGTCCGTCTCAAAACATTGTGAAGTCTACAAAGTTTTTTGTAATGTTGAGCCCAGTCTGCCAAAAGTCACTCATCCAGTGACATCTGGTGCTCTTCATAATGTGACGATGAGGTGTCTTACAAGTGAGCATACATGCAAACCACCTCAGATAATCTATCAAGAATAAACATGGGAGTAAACACCAAGATCGTCTCCAGCAAATTGCATGCAATTGCAGCCTTAACTAACTTTGTATTCTCACCCTGCACTGAAAAATGGTAAAATTTAGGTATGTGCATTTAGTTATTTTGCTAACCAGCTGTGGTGTGTGTGCAATGGGGGAACAAATAGTTATTCACTGGGTTTTTTGGTTGACACATTTTCATCTAAAAGTACATTTTTTCTATCCATGGCGTTTCGAATAAAAATCAGACTTATTAGTCACACAACGCCATTACAAATATCAGTCCAGATGGGTTGACTTCAGAATGTCTATCAGTTTATTTTGTTATTTTTTTCATAACACACTTGTGAAATCAAAACCAAAACCAAGCCACCAATAAAGCCAGTGTTTCTCTCCCCGCCCGCGCCTGGCAGCCTTCGCACCTCAGAGACGAGTTACCTGAACGAGGCGTTCTCCTTCTACTCCGCCATC
>OMKQ01099976.1:0-27950 GCA_900302335.1 Phycis phycis
TCTCCTTTCCTCTCCCCTCTCCCTCTGTTGTTTTCATTAAATGTCATTAAATCTGTCAAGTTGTTGATGAAATCAGCCTCTGATTTACCGCAGTAGCGATTAGAGGAGTTAGTTAGAAGACACTAGATCCTGCCTGCTGATTGGCTGAGAGCAGAGAGCCACAGGTGTCCAGGTCCTCAGATTGCTGCCAGTCACTGGCCATGTCTTCATGAAGCACGTCTGATTTCCCAAGGGTGCTTGTGTGTGTTTGTGTGTGTGTGTGTGTGTGTGTGTGTGTGTGTGTGTGTGTGATAATACATTGTATTTTTTCCTCATGAATTCTGCTCCTATTCTTCCACAGAGATAAGTTTTGGGAAAATTTGACGACTCCTCTTTTCGGTACCCTCCCATCTCCCTCAGACATGACAGAGGTAATCCTGGGACTTCAATCGATTATGTACACACTGAGTAATACATAATATTACAATGGCTTGTCAATATAATGACCTGCTCGTTCCTTTCAGTACTGTGTTCTAGAGACATGTGCGTTTGTCATGAAGATCATTGGTCTGGAGATCTATTATGTTGTCAGGTAAATTAATCTTGATTAGTATTATTACTCTCTGAGCTGTGTGGGGGCATTGATGGTGCTGTATGATTGTTATATTATAATACAGCCTGTATTATGTACGTGCACACATTAAGTATTATACTACCTAAAATGTTCAGTTATTACGAGTCTTCCTGCATTGATTAGTATGAATTAAATGCAAATTATGATTCAGTAATGTACAATTATTAAGTATACAGTGCATTCAGAAAGTATTCAGACCTTAACTTTTTTTTTACATTTTGTTATGTTGCAGCCTTACGCTAAAATAATTTACATACATTTTACCCCTCATCGGTCTACTCAATATCCCATGATGACGAAGCAAAAACTGGGTTTTTATATTTATAAAAAAAGATATGAAATATCACCTTGACATAAGTATTCAGACCCTTTACTCAGTACGTAGTTGAAAGCCATTACAGCCTCAAGTCTTCTTGGGTATAACATGACACGCTTTGCACACCTGGATTTGGGGAGTTTCTGCCAGTCTTCTCTGCAGATCCTCTCAAGCTCTGTCAGGTACGATGGGGACCGTCGGTCATTTTCAGGTCTCTCCGGAGATGTTCCATTGGGTTCAAGTCAGGGCTCTGACTGGGCCACTCAAGGACATTCACAGAGTTGTCTCCAAGCCACTCCTGCGTTGTCTTAGCTGTGTGCTTCTGGTCATTGTTGGAAGGTGAACCTTCGGCCCAGTCTGAGGTCTTGAACGCTCTGGACCAGGTTTTCATTTACCATATTTCTGTAGTCTGCTCCGTCCAGCTTTCCCTCCACCCTGACCAGTGTCCCAGTCCCTGCCGCTGATGCCCCCACCACCATGCTTCAGCGTTGGGATGGTATTGGGCAGGTGATGAGTGGTACCTGGTTTCCTCCACGCATAACGCTTAGAAACAAGGGAGAACAGTTCAATCTTGATTTCATCAGACCAGAAAATCTTTAGGTTTCTTATGTCCTTTAGGTGCTTTTTTACAAACTCTAAGCAGGCTTTCTTGTGTCTTTCACTGAGGAGAGGCTTCCGTCTGGCTACTCTGCCATAAAGCCCAGGTCGGTGGAGAATTGCAGGGATGGTTGTCCTTCTGGAAGTTTCTCCCATCTCCACACAGGAGCTCTGGAGCTCAGTCAGAGTGACCATGGGGTTCTTGGTCACCTCTCTTACCAAGGCCTCTCCCGATGGCTCAGTTTGGCTGGGCGGCCAGCTCTAGGAACAGTCCTGGTTGTTCCAAACTTCTTCCATTTAAGAATTGTTGAGGCCACTGTGCTCTTGGGAACCTTCATTGCATCACATATTTTTTGTAGCCTTCCTCAGATCTGTACCTCGACACAACCCTGTCTCTGAGCTCTGCAGGCAGTTCCTTCAACCTCATCGCTTGGTTTTTGCTCTGCTATGCATTGTCAGCTGGGAGACCTTATGCAGACGGGTGTGTGCCTTTCCAAATCATGTCCAATCAATGACATTTAGCACAGGTAGACTCCAATCAAGGTGTAGAAACATCTCAAAGATGATCAAAAGAAGTGGAGGGCACCTGAGCTAAATCACACAGCAATGTCACAGCAAAGGGTCTGAATACTTATGTCAGTGTAATATTTCAGTTTTTCCCTTTTAATACAGTTGCAAAAAAATCTGTTTTCACTTTGTCATCATGGGGTATTGAGTATAGATTGATGAGGGAAAAATGAATTCAAATTATTTTAGCGTAAGGTTGCAACATGACAAAATGTGAAAAAAGTGAAGGTCTGAATACTTTCAGAATGCACAGAATAGCATGCAAATGGCAATCAGAAATGAATGATAGCAAGTTGTTGCACATTGACAGCGGCTCCTTGGAGCGCTCTCTGAAGGACGCGCTGCGGAGGTTCTCCAGCGGGCGGCGCTATGAGTACTGGTCCCAGTACGTCAAGTCCCTGGTCGCTCACATCTCGGAGGAGGAGGAGGAGGGGGTGCGCTCCTTCCCTGAGACCCAGATGCTCATCTCAGCCTGGCGCATGCTGCTCATCCTGTCCACCACGCATGTAGGTTCAGGGTCAAGCACTTTAGGAAAACACAGGGCCTGTTTGGGGCTGTTGTTGTAGCAGAACTGTTTACCAATGTGAGTGGAGAGTTGTGTATGTAACTGAATCTGCACACAAGGTTTCTCTGCTGTGTCGCTTTGCCTCTTGTATAGTGAGGTATTGAAATCATTTCAAACAGATTTGACTAGTTTTTCTTTCTACACTGGAGTTGTTTGAGGTACGTAGCCACGCATTGATAGCCACTTCAGTGGTCATGAGAGGCAGACATTCTGTGGCAGATTGGTCAGGCCCATGGAAGATGAACTCATCTTTCCAGAGGAAATGTTTTTAATTATGGCATTTAGGCGAGGCTGATTGACCTCTACAAACTCATTTCGGTATCTGCTAAATTTGCCAAAAATAGAACCTGTCTCTGTGGAAACAGAGCTCTGTTTGGTGTGATTGCGCATGGTATGACATCCCATCATACAACCCCCGATAAAGACAATGTAGAAGCTCCATGGTGTAATGTTTGCTGTCTTTGACTGCCATCTCGTTTGCGCAGGGGGCTTGAACCTTAAAGATACAAATGTATTCATTCACGTAAAAAGCCTGTGCTTTTTAAATGATCCCATTCATTGACAGAGTTCCAGGTTGTAGTGTCTGTGGTCTGAATGCACACTGTTGTTACACTGCTGACAGACTGTGTGGTTTTCCCAGTCTGATGTGATGCAGCTGACTGAGGAGCCTGTTAAGCTGAAGCTGTTCATGGACGTCCTGGACGGAACCAAAGCTGCTGTGAGTCTGCTGGACTGACTGTTCATCTACCGTTCATCTACCGTTCATCTACTGTCCATCTACCACAATTCATTTACCTGAGAGTCTATGTTCATCTAGAGTTCATTTACCCCGAGAGTCTATGTTCATCTAGAGTTCATTTACCCCAAGAGTCTATGTTCATCTAGAGTTCATTTACCTGAGAGTCTGTTCATCTAGAGTTCATTTACCTGAGAGTCTAACGGCTGAACCTCCTCCTCTAGCTGATGGTGCCCATGTCTTTGCCCTGTCTCCGCCTGGGCTCCATGATGGCCACCCTGCTCCTCATTCTCCTCAAACAGTGGAGAAGGTGAGCATACGTTGACATCATAGAATGATGTTGTCATGAAATAGTACTTAAAATTCTACCATAGGTGTGTGCAGTTGATTTGGCCATTTACAACCCGATTGTAACGGCACAAGTGGGAGTGTCCAACCAGACCTACCGGTTGGTAGGCTGGTAGTGGTAGGAAGGACCTTTGCACATTATCCTTTCAATTTACTTAACGTGTATGTTGGTTTGTGGAAGTGGACAATTTGAGTACAAGGATTACGACTGCACACAACTGCATCAATAAAAAAGACCAGTCCCTTTGTTATCACATCATTAATATAATCTGCTGCTGTTCCTCTCTGTGTTGTTGTTCCCCTCTAGTGTGGTGGCCACAGCCCCTGACATCCTGACCCCTCTAGCCTTGATACTGGAAAGTGTTCTGCAGGCAGACCAGCAGATGATGGAGAGAACCAAGGCAAAGATCTTCTCTGCACTCATATCTGTCCTGCAGATACAGGGACTCAATGGTGAGTGGCCATTTCATCCAGGATCCAGTCACATAAAAGGCCTGTATAATACCAACACAGGGTAGGTAGCAGTAGTTCAGGAGGTAGGTAGAGTAGGTTATGAATGAATGAATGGATGTGAGAGATGAATTGTGAATTGATTTGACTGAAGTGATGTTACAAAAAGCAGTATATACAAACATAGCTTGAGAGGAGTACATTAATAATATATTATTCATAGAATATAAAGGGTAAGGGGCAATTAGCAGACACTTTTGTCCAAAGCGGCTTACAATCAGTACATTTGTGGGGTTCGACATGTGGACAGTTGGAGGAGGGGGATCAAGGGGATCGAACCACCGACCCTACGGTTAGTGGACGACCTGCTCTGTCCACCCGCTCTACCCACTGAGCTACTGCCGTCCAGAATATGTATACATTTGTGAATTGTTATCCTTGGCTCCACAGGCAGAGAGATCCCCCAGCTGCCCCAGCTGCTTCTGTGTGTGTGTGACACGGTAAAGGATGAGGCGCTGTCCCTGATGGACAGCACCCACCACCTCACGCCCCAGGGAGAGGCCATGGAGGACCGGGACAGCATGGAGACAGACTCACCCCGCAGCCTGCAAAAGGACCAGAGAGATGGGGTGAGGGCCTGATCATTTTGATCAAGATGATGGGTTTAAGATGAATGGTTCAATATTATTTATTTATTATACTTTATTCATCCCACAGCGGGGAAATTTACTCTCTGCATTTGACCATCCTATGATACATAGGAGCAGTGGGCTGCCAGGTTCAGCGCCCGGGGAGCAAGTTGGGGTTCAGTGTCTTGCTCAAGGACACTTCGACATGCAGACATGTCAAAGTGGGGAACGAGGGGATCGAACCGCCGACCCTACGATTAGTGGACGACCAGCTCTATCCACTGAGCTACTGTCGCCCCTATTAGTTAGTTACAGTATAAAGTTTGTGTTAATTAAGTAGATGTTAAAGGTAATGGTAAATACAAACAAAATGTTTGCATTGAGCCGTTTTGTTAATGTAGTATAAATTAGCATAGTTCTATGCATGGTTAATGGTTGACCAGCAATTGGTTGCAGTTGAACTATAAGCTATAAGCATTTTTGTTCAGTTTGATTTTCTCACCTTTTTCTCCACGTACCCAATTCATTTAGAGTGGGAACAAAAATCCAAGCGTTGATTGAGTTTAAAATGTATTATTTATTAAACAAACATGATTTCTGGCAAAAGTGTGCCCAGTGCAGATTATCCTCCAGCCAAACTCATGGATCCATCCTCCAACCCTCTGCCCAGGTGTGTGTCCTGGCCCTCCACCTGGCCAAGGAGCTGTGTCGCGTGGACGAGGACGGGGAGCACTGGGTGTCAGTGATGAGGCAGGTGCCTGTCCTCCCCTCGGTCCTCAGCGCCCTGGAGCTCGGCCTGCGCCTCAAGCAGAACCTCTTCTTCACCGAGGCCTCACTGCACCTGCTGCTCACACTGGCCCGCACTCCGCAGGTCCAGTCTCACACAGACACTCAGCCTCTTCTCATGTACTCACACAGGCACTCAGCCTCTTGTCATGTACTGTCTTCCTGTAATGGAGTTCCCATCCTTTGTATTTTAGAAGTTTGAGCTTTGTCTTTCTCCTGTTCTCTAGGGGGCAGCAGCAGTCGCAGGAGCAGGAGTCATCCAGAGCATCTGTCTTCCTCTTCTCAGTGTATATGAAGTTTCTTCAAATGGAGCCTCACAGGTAATACACACAAACTACAGTAATGATTTGACTGTTGATTTATTTGTATTCTACAGTGTTGGCCATTTATCCGTGTATTCTAACAATAAGGTGCAGAGCGTAAGAATTGGTCTCCTCTAGCTGCGAGATTTCAGATTACAACCAAATGAATACCCTCAGCCTTTCCTTTTCAAGAATGTAAGAGAAGCTACAGTTGCCTGTGAGGTGCCAGTAGGTACTTCAAAATGATCTCATTGTCTACATCAGTATCGAGTAGCCAAAATGTCTGTCTCGTGGTTAACCAACATGCCAGCCACCACTTCCTCTTTCTTCTTGTTCGTCTTGCGGTGCATTCGTCTTGCCCACCAAAATGAAAAGCACAAAGCGCAGCCCACACTTTAAAACATGGCCTCTGTAGTGTAAAAACATGTCAGGCTCTGTGGAAGAGGACCTGTCTTTATGCAGATATTAATGGTTCAATATTAGGTAATGGGATGATACACTAATTAAAACATACCTATTAAGTACATTTCTGCCAAATCCATTCCGCTGGGGTCCACTTAATTCTACACTCTGCTCCTTTAATTCATTCTATTCCATGGTCAACACCCTACATGTCCCTGTCCTCTCTGGTAGAGTTTCTCCCGCAAGGCTCAGGACTCCCCCTGCTGGCCGGGAGTGTACCGCCTCTGCATGTCCCTGATGGAGAGCCTGTTGAAAACCCTGCGCTACAACTTCATCAACGAGGCCCTGGACTTTGTGGGGGTCCACCAGGAGCGCATCCTACAGGTGCACCTCCTCATGGTCCTGCAGTATATGTTGACGTTTGACGTTTGACTGGAGACTAGCCAGTGGGTGTTGAACTTGTATTTATAATGTCAATATGATAGTCGGCCCACAAGGGTACAAAGAGTACAAAAAACACAAGCACATTAATGGAAGAAACGAACGCAAAAGTCTCAACACAACTCCAAACGCCACAACATTGCAGGGTTACTCCTTTTGATGGATTAAATCTGCAGTCAAATGTGTGGCAAGAACATCAAATTGTTGTATGATCCAGATAACCTGGCCCAATTGAAGGTACCTTTCCAAAGATTACTTATTTTCCAGTCAAACATCGACATGTTTCGGGCACAGATCAAGAAGGAGCTGTGTTACAGCAAAAATGTGCAATTAAACAATTTACAAAAACGTAGCAAATACCAATGTAAATCTCGTCAGATGTCTCATTTAGTGACTGAACGGACTGACCAGCCTGGGCTCCAGGTGTACGTTTGCTAACATGTCTCCCGTGTCCGCGGTGGTCCTCAGTGCCTGAATGCCGTGCGCACAGTGCAGAGCTTGGTGTGTCTGGACGAGGCAGACCACACGGTGGGCTTCCTGCTGCAGCTCTCCAGCTTCTGCAAAGAGTGGCAGTTCCACCTGCCCAAGCTGCTGAGAGACGTCCAGGTAGGAGACCGGTCACAACAAACAGTCCTGTACTCACAAACCTTTTCCGTATGCCACGACCCTCCTGTTGAGGTACTGACCCAAGAGACCTCACCATGAGATATTCAACATGTCTGGCGAATGATCGAATTGAACGAGGCATGGATGCATGCATGCATGGATTTGTTTTTAAAAAGTCTATACAAATATTTACCATAGCCATCCCATGATCCACTTCCCTCCCGACACACAAATTGAAACCAACTGACCTGAGGAGCTCCTAATGGTGCTACCGTCCTGCTCTCCTCCTCCAGGTGAACCTCTGCTACCTGTGCCAGACGTGCACCTATCTCCTCCACAGCAAGAAGATGCTCCACCACTACCTCCAGGTAACTTCTCTACCCTTTTATTATTCCCACAGCCTCTGTTATTATATCAAATTATTTATTGGGTAATCCCTCCAACTCCTCCATTCGTCACCTCAGGCTAAGAATGGTGAGGCGTTGCCCCCCGGACCCCTAGCCAGGCCCCAGCGGGCAGCGGCCCCCACCCTGGTGAAGGAGGTGGTGCTGGACGGCGGGGAGCGGGAGGAGGCGGAGCAGAAGGCCCTGCTGACGGTGCAGTGCAGCCTGCTCAAGATCCTCAGTAAGGCCCTGGCCACGCTGCAGCACTTCACCCCCGACTGCTGCCAGATCCTTCTGGACCAGGTGAGAGAGAGAGAGAGAGAGACACACGCTCGCTCCCAAGTGTGTGCAACTCATCTGCCATTCTGTCCTGTTTAGTTTAGAAAAGTCCTAAATGCATGCTGGAAGCATGCTAAAATTCTGCTGTATTGCAGGATTTAATTGAAAGTATTGCATGAACATGACCGTGCATTGTAAACACTCTTGTCTTTTAACATTTTATCATAGATTTATCGCATGTTTTGTTTTTCCCCTCTGCTTGTTAATGTATTGAAGATCTGCAGTGCAGTGTATTAAGTGTGTGAGATGCTTATGGAGACCTCCATCTCTCCAGTGTATGGACCTGGCAGAGTACCGGACGCTGTTCGTCCTCAGCTTCACTGCGCCCGCCTTCGACCCTGACGTGGCCCCTTCCTTTGGAACCCTGCTGGGCACCATCAACGTGGCCCTCAGCATGCTGGGAGAGGTAGGCGTTTGAATCACACAGCTGATTGATTCATGTCCTGCTTGGCAGCATGGGCAGCAACATGACCCCGTCCTGTGCTGTGTAGATTGAGAAGAAGAAGGAGCCTGCTTCCCTGAATATCGCCTCACTCGCCTCCTCAGATGAGATTCAAGCATTAAAGTAAGTCCAGACTATCAAAAGGAAAAAAAGCCACGTTTAACCAATAACTTGCAACAACATATTACTAATCTTCTGATTTAAAATAAAGGTCCTTGCTAATGTTCACGATGGAGAACTGCTTCTACGTGTTGACCTCTCAAGCCACCCGGTGTTTGAAGGACCCTTCCATCCTCCCCAGAGACAAGCAGAGGCTCAAGCAGGAGCTCAGCTCTGAGCTGGTGAGGCTGTTCTGTTCCGTACGCTGCTACTAGCAGAGCCTTTTATATCCAAGACATGTACGGGGCATCTTATCCAGAGAATCACCTACTTAAGATGCTCACCGGTGAGGCTGTAGACATTAGGGATCGAACGCTGTACCTTTTGGCTGAGAGGCGAGCACCCCAGTCTGACTGAACAGGGCATTTCACTTTCTCTTTTATAATTGGCCAACAGCAAACAAACTCTGGTAAACCTTTCCTATGGGAAGACGTTCTCACAGAAAGTGGCTGCACCACCAACACCATGTAGAAATACTCATTCATCCACTCGTATCAATGAGTTTCTTTTGGTAGAATACCTCTGTAGTGCAACCAGGCGTCACTCTGCTGTCCGTTTCTGCTATAACATGGTAGGACTGCGTGATTCCGAACCCCCAACAACACCCTCAAATGTTGTCCTGTTTCAGACGTTGAACTTCCTGTCTTCCCCCCCAGAGCACGCTCCTGTCTGGTTTGTACCGACACTTCCGTCGGGGGTCTCCATCATCGCCGGCCAGCGGGATGCTGCCCTCCAGCCAGTCCAAGCCCCCCACACCAGGCTCCAAGGGCAGCCATGAGGGACAGGAGCCCGTCATCCAGCTGGTTCAGGCCTTCGTTAGGCTGGTACAGAGGTAGACTGGTACCCTGATGTCATCTTAAATACCACCGGCATTTCGGTATTTTTTCTCACCACCTTTACATCCAGAATGCAAATATACATACACAAATTTGATTTGTGAACC
Source organism: Phycis phycis (assembly GCA_900302335.1). Lineage (NCBI taxonomy): Eukaryota > Metazoa > Chordata > Actinopteri > Gadiformes > Phycidae > Phycis > Phycis phycis. Next base: position 9,625 of record OMKQ01099976.1, read on the forward strand.
ATTTCCATACTTGGTCAAGTCTAATTTTGCCAAAAACTGAGTCTGCATAGTTTTTTTAGTTGAATCTGACGTCACCATGACCAAAGCCTAGGAAGGGGGAATTGAAGACATGCTTGTTGTACAGATTAGTCTCTCGTATGGCTGGGCTATGCAGTCAATGGGTGCTTAATGTCAACCAGTGACTGGTCATGTTATTTTTCTCTCATGGCCTAGTTTTATAGGTCAAAACACCAACAGTTATGACCAGGTAACCAACATTTGTTTTGAAATCTGTGTTTAAGAACCAGCTTACTTATGATATAGTTGTTATTGCCCTATAGTATCTGACTTTCATGTAACCTGTGAAGCGGGTGATTAGCAAATATACTTCAGTTTCAAGCCAAAAAGAAATCCTTTTGTATACATTTCAAAGCAACAGCCAAGATTTGTACATAAAGATATGCGAATAAAGGGACTTTTGTAAAACATTAATTCTGTCTCATGTTTAAATGAAGCGGGACCAGACTGCTTTAGGGAACACATTTACTGCATGTCACATAATTAGTTGTAAACACAAATAACTAACGTACCAGGCAAAGCCTGAGTAAAATACTTTCCCATTGTAAAATTACTTCATAAAAATAAACATTTTGGTAGCAAATATTTACAGAACCCTATTACATTTTCAATAACAGATTATGAATACTTAAACATTTCAAACAACCTATGGGTGGTTTTACAGCAGGGCCGATTGACAGGATTCATTTGCAAAAGCGGTGCAGGTTTAGACAAACAAGAGGATGAAACCTCACAGGTGACCTTGTCTCATGGAAGTAGAACTGGCAGGTGACATCCCTCAGGCTGAGCCCCCTCTACTGGCCATTGACTGGAACCTCCTGTGTGAGGAAACAGGTTTATTATGAGAAGCAGCCCAGCTTTCTCGTGGCTCTAGTTTACAATCAACTGACGCTTTGCAATCAAAATGACTTATCATGCATTAATAATGCACATCACAAAAATACATCTACTGCCATTCCGGAAGGGCCAATAAAATCCAGGGGTAATAAGTGTTGCATGCAGGTGTTATATTTTTCTCAATCATGCGTCAAACCCTGTGCTCCACTCACTAACCTTCCTCTGGTCGTCCAGAGAGGCCTTTCGGCCCAAAGAGGGTACAGTAATTTGTCTTAATTTTTGTTTGCAAATAAATAGAGAATGAAAGAGGGAAGAAACAATTCATTCAATGAGAATGGATAACTAATTAAACTTAATTGGTCATTTCTTAGGGGTTTAATCTTCACTCACCTCTAGATTCCCTCTGGCTTTCTTCAACACTCCATGTGTTACTGACACTGAAAAGCAAAAGGATAGAATTAGTGGTGAGGTGAGTCTGGGTTTGTTTTTTTTTTGTTTTTTTTCCCCAAAGACACAGGAATCAAACCAAGATGCCTAACAAGCAAAGACTTACGACTTAATATTTTTTATGTTTTGTTTACTTATGAAAAAAAAAGCTGTGTTAACATACAATTAATGAGTGATTGGATTGTTTCAGGGATTTGTTCATGAGTCTTGATCATTTAAAAAGGTGAGGTTGGTGGAAGGTGGACCTACGCTGGTCAATGATGACCTTCTCCATGCCCTCCTTGAGCTGGTTGGTGGTGCGCAGGCGCTTCACCGCCCCGCTCAGCAGCCTCTCCTGCTGGGACAGCCTGCTCTGCAGCCGCGAGATCTCAGCCCTCAGCACGTCCTCCTGACACAACAACAAAACCACGGTTGGCTCGCATTGGTGGAAAGCTGCCATGTTGTGGTAGTCATCTCCCAGCAGGAAATTATAACTATCCTGCATAACTATCCTCATGCTCTTATTTGTTGTATGTCCTGGCACTTTAATCTTTACTCTTTGTAATTTGGCACTTAGTCAGAGATGTTGCACACTAGCAATGGTTAATCTAGCACTTGAAATGCTTGAAACTTGTTCTGGTAACTTCTTACTGTATTAGCAGCAATTAAATGTTTCACCTTCTGATGACAAATGTACTCTTTGTAAGTCGCTTTGGATAAAAGCGTCTGCTAAATGTAAATGTAAATTAGTTTTTATATTCCTTTTTCATTGTATAATTTGTGCATTTCTATGTAGAAGAACAGTACAATCATCTCCCAACTTCCTAAAGTGGAGACTGAGGGATGTGTGTGCATTATGTGTGTGTATTATCAGAATGTTGTCCCTACATTTATCTACAAAAAAGTATGGCTTGACAACATGTAAAATAACACTAAACTGTAACTCCCTAAAGTGAAGAGTGCTGGTTCTGTGTGAGCGGTGAACTAACCTGCTTGCTGGTGGCGTTGTCCCTAGCTGTGCTGCTGCCAGTGGGCAGAGAGACCCTCCAGACCAGCTTGAGCAGCCTGCTGGCCTCTTCCAACACCTGCTGCATGGTGCTCACACTGCTGGACAAACCCTGCAGATACACATCATTCGTGTTGTGTGTCAGGGCCTGCAGCTGTGTGTCCATGTCGCGGGTCAGCCGCCGGCCCTCTGACATCTGCTTGCGGAGGGCGTCATGGTCCTCCGTCAGCCCCAGCACGTGGCGGCCGTGGCGGCTGGCCCAGAGCCGGTGGCCCAGCACCAGGCGGGACGCCGGCCCCGGGACGCTGCCCTCCGAGCTGCTGCAGCTGCTCAGGTGCTGGGAGCTGTTCTCCACCTCCACGTGCCTCCTGGTCTCTGCACACACACAGTACACACACACAGTAAACACCAGCTTCAGTTTTTATGACACTATATGTCTGGGTCCAAAATATATAGGAGGCTCATAGGCAAGTCATTGTCAAAACTATTTAAAATCTGGTTGGTTGAGGCACAACCTTGTAGGTTATACACTGACAGAGGAATTATCTGATTAATCATTTTTTACCAAATCAAGGTTCCTAACCAAGATGTTTCCCACATTCCCGACTAAAATGGTTCAGTCCAACAGTTACCTAGAATTACCACCCAACTACAGTGCTTCTGAGGAATTGGACACAGCCAACATGTATATGTTGTGTGTATGTGAAGTTCCCCCTCACCTCGGAGAACAGTAGTGTGTTCTTTCCGGCTGTGAGAAGAGTGGTGAGCAGGATCACGGTTCTCTCGGCCAGGGGACCGGCCCCCCTCATCTAGAACATAAAGTCAACCATTGAACATCAATAAGCAGACTCCAGTGATTCATTCTTACATGCCTATATCTTGTCTATTAGCAGGCATTTAAGGAATAGGTGGGTTTAGGGCTTCTTAAGGATGCCTACATGCAGGCTGCGGTCATCAGGGTCCAACCCAGAACCTTTTGGCTGGGGTTCTGGTCACACACTCTTACCACTAGAAGACTATCCTGTCACCATATCAAGTACATCAGTACACAGTGTAGTAGTGAACCTGAGGCCAGCAAGTAGTTGATGTTGATGGTATCGGTGCGGCCGGGGCCCCTCAGAAGCTGCTCCTCCAGCCTCTGGCGCAGGGCCGTGTTGGTCTGGATGCTCCTCTCCAGCTGCAGCCGCAGGTGGCGAATCTCCGACAGCAGCTCAGACAGGTCCATGAGGCCGGAGCCAGGCCGCTGCTGGGACCCCTCACTGGCCTCTGCAGGCACAGGATGGAGGTGTTATGGGGGACATGCTGTATTGATTAAGGAGGCAATGGTGTGATTGCTACATGTTGAAGAGTGGATACAGGGCATGTACAGTAGAATGCAATTACATTTTATGAAGTAAATCACTACCATTGTAAATTCTGTTTACTGTTTTCCAATAACAAAAGCACAAAAGATGATATTGCTTTAGCAATATGGCTTCAGCAAAATAATAAATAAATAACTAGGTTGATTAAGATGTTACTCTGAACATGTAACATGTTCAAGTAACATGTTTCGTATCCATTGAATTTTGCCATAATGAACCAGTGAACTAACCCCAACACAAAACCCTTTGAATAAGGATCTTCTCGGGGCAGATCTTATTGGAGATTGTTTCTGAACCTTCAGTACCTGTTCCACTGTGAGCGTCTGTCTTGATGCGTTCGCAGACCTGCAGCTCCACACGTAGCGACTGAAGAAGATGCTGGGAGTCTGACAGCTGCTGTCTCTGGAGGTTCAAGTCACTCTGCAGCCTGAGGACACCCGTACAACATTGACTAGAAGTTATGGATTACATAACTCTTGTGGTTACATGCTTGGTGGGTTTTGGGTTTGAATTGTGTTTAATTTAGGTAACAATGGCTATGATAAACAAAAAGAGATTTTGAATGGTATAATTCTAGGGCAATTTGCCTCGGGATTATTAAAGTACTTCTGTCTGTCTGTCTGGTACATGACTGCTCTCACATAATAAAATTAGTTCTCTTGTTTAGAGGGTGCTGGATATGGGCATTCTCAGGAAGAAGTTAATATTACACTGTACACTACACTATTAATATTACTCCATCCTCCATTCTTACACATAACCAGATGCCTTCAGCTAGAACACTGGGAGCAGATAATGCAGTATTCAGATTCAGATGTACTTTATTTATTATATATATATATATATATATATATATTATATTATATATATATTTATTACAAAAAATAGACCCTTTTTTATATAATTCTGATTTACAACAAGCCCACGGCTAAAGCTACAGCCCAGCATGTAGCGACACACAGAAAACACTGCTGTAGTGGAAGACGTGATCATGAACAAGACTCCAGCGTAGGTAGCTGGTGTCACTATGGGTCTGGGGACCCTGTGTGGGGGCCTCTGGTGTCCACACCGTGGGCTCTCATGCCTTCTCACAGCGCAGTGTAATGGGGACAGTAATGAGTCTGTAACACTGGCTGCTTCACCATGCACACAGAAGGAGCTCATGTATGGAAGCAAATATACTTTGGCTGTTTAAATATCAGCAAATAATATGTACCGGAAACAGTTGTTGTGGTAGTGCTTACAAAGGTCTCGATATACTGTTTTGTATGTGTACGTATGTCCGGCATACGTCCACCAGCAACATTGTTCACATACTCATACATACACATACTGACCTTCAAAAGACCGCAGAAGTCTAAATGGATGTTTAAAAGCTGCATCCAGGAGGAAGGGCAGCAACAAAACACGTTCTGTCTCGGATCAACCTCTATTGTCTTTACATTGTGTCTCGCTCAGGTTAAGAACAGTTCCAATTCCACAGCAACTATTTTGTTAGCTAGCTCCCAAAATCAATGTCCATAGTGTACCATTGCCTCTTAGCATGAAGTACATTACGGCCTTCGCCCACCCACAGATACACATGTGATGGAGTGGTACCTGTGCAGCTCCTCTCTGCTGCAGTGCAGGGCGTCCTGCAGCTGTGTGTTCTCCTGGGCGCTGAGCTCCAGTCTGTCCTGCAGCCGGGCCCTCTCCTGCCTCAGGGCCTCCAGCTCCGCCCTGCTCTGCTCCAGCCTGGCCGTGCGCCGTGCCAGGGCCTCCCGCAGCTTGTCGTTCTCCTTGTGCTTGTCTGGGCAGGAGAGTGACAGTGGGTGGTGTTGTGTGTGAAGAGAAAACTAGTGCTAATGTGTACATAGCGTTATATGATTCACACCTCAAAAAGGCCATAGAAATATAGAAAACCTTTGAAGTAAGAATGCACTATTTGTAATACTTTGATGTAACTGCTGCAATGCATAGACTTAGTAATTATAACAAGCCTTTATACTTCTTGTATTATTGCTTATTTGCTAATGTAATGGATGTGAAAGCTTTCCTGGCAATAAAGCCCTTTCTCATTGTAAACGTCATGATGGTAGGGTGCAGATGTTCAGTATATACTCAACACTATACCATGTGCTGCTGTGGTGTGTACATTACCTCTGGAGCCCTGGGAGAGCTGCTCCTTCAGGGTCCGGTTCTGTTCCCAGAGGAAGCGCACCTCACTGGCCAGCTGGCCCTGCTCCTCACTGCCTTGGATGAAGATGGTGGTTGCTGCTCCACACAAAGCAGCACCACAGGTGTATGAGCATAACAAGTATGAACAGTTATTGTTCACTCTATATTTCATTTAATATTGAAGAACAGCATGTTAAGGACATGGTGGATGGATGGTTGCTACAGCTAGGAGAGAGAGAGAGAGAGAGAGAGAGAGAGAGAGAGAGAGAGAGAGATGATGACATGTATAATTTTCACTTTGTGTACCTGGGTCTCTCTCCACCTCAGCCAGTCTCCTCTCCAGCTGCTCTCGGAGGCGGTCGTTGGTCTGGATGCTTTCTTCCAGGCGCTGCCGCAGGGATCGGATCTCCTGCAGGTGTTCTGCCAGCAGGTCTGATTGACACACAAAGGAGACTCACGCATTAGTCAGATGCAGGGTGCTGTAGATCTGACTGAAATCAACAAAATGAACACACAGACATTAACATGCAGGTTACTCTAAACAGAGTGAAATACACATTTGGAATGATTGTCTTACAAAATAATTCCTTATGAAAAGCCTTTGAGTTTGTTATGTTGGCATTACAATTGAATGTTGCCTTGCATTTCCTAAGCAGTGGAATCATTTCAGTAATCATTTCACGGTTAACTCCAAGTAAACCTAAAAATAAATGTTCCATCCACAGAACAGAATGTAGGAGAACAGAAGTGAAGCAACCTGGAGTCATGACCCCCTGTTTCCCCGAGGCCCGCTGCACCGCTGCACATGGGGCCGCCCCTCCAGACCGTCCTGCTGGAGGTCGTGACCCGGGCCTCTCCGGGTCCTGCTGCTGGTGGTCACTGGGATGTGGGTCCTGCTGCTGGTGGTGGTCACTGGGATGTGGGTCCTGCTGCTGGTGGTGGTCACTGGGATGTGGGTGCTGCTGGAGGTGGTCACTCTGGGCTTGGATGGAGCGGTGGAGCTCCAGCTCGCTGCGCAGGGTGTCGTTGAGTTCCTCGCTGTCCCTCAGCTGCTCCTGCAGCCGGCCATTTGTCCTCCACAGCAGCAGGACCTGTGTGCTGCTACTGCTGTTACGGTCCCCGGAGGACCGGGTGACGCCTCCAGTGGTGTTGGCCCTGCCCACAATGGGAGGGGCTTGAAGGCTTCCTGTCCCCTCTGTGTGGCCTAGATACACACATGTTAACCAACATTTAACATGCAGGCTTTCATTTCTCAGTTTTTATTTCATGACAAATGGTCTTTGCCAGCAATTGCTTCCGTCGTCTTGGCAACAGAACTGGTTGTGGTCGGCTTTTCTGTAAATCCCTCAAATGCATTACGTTATTTCTTCAACAGGCCTTAAACATTATTAGTAGAACATATGCCATAACCTTTACCGTCTCTTCACTCTGCAGTAAAATATTTAAATAAAAAACCCAATTGGGAGATTCAAGTGGATAGGTGGCACTTAATAATGCAGCTCCACTGAGCAGGGTGGGAACAGGACACCTCTGAGCTCCCTAGCAGGCAGCTTTGTCTGCGGGGGACGCCCCAGTGCAGCACAATAGAGGGGGAGTGGGCACTACTCGCTGCTACTCGATGGGTCTGAGGGAGTCAAGAAGTCTTGATGCCTCCTTGACCTCTTGATAATGGCCTGGGAAACGGGGGGGAACATACAGAGCTAATTGCAGGGACTTGATATACCAAACAATAGACGTGGAGAGGGCCTGGTCACATCAATCTCCTGGGATGCTTCATACTACGGAAACTTGGGAGGGACAAAGTCTGCAGACACTTTGATCCAAAGTACAGTTAATATGATGGGATGTATATTAGGGAGGGGTTCGGTTTTGAATAAAATTAGGCCAACATGAATAAAAAAATACAATTGTTTATTGTCTGTTAAGTCTATTGTTTAGGGCAGGGGGTACTTTGCAATTGTCAGTTGTGTACTGTGTAGAAACACTGATCAGAGAGATGACTCTGCTGCCCGACCGTCACCTCGACAGGGATACACCAGGGTGACCAAGTCCTCAGTTCACTGAGAGGGTAGGATTTCAGTAGGACTACACAGTAGGACTACACAGTACCTCAGGCTACTAGTGAGGCTGCCATACATCGAGATGCATCAAGATTGTTGTGCATTCGAATTGTTGACAGGTGAATGATAATCAAATCAACATAGTGAGGCTAGTGAACATTCATACCTCTAATAACCACCAACATCAAAAGTTAATAAGAAAAGGTTGATATTTGAAATATTCATGATATTTCAAAGGATTCTAAACAGTTCATAAACTGCAGGTGGCCAGGTCATGCTAACCACGTGACTCCTGTGTAAAAAAAAAAAAAAAAAAAAAACCTTTACACATGTTTATGAAGAAAAGGCAGCTTTTTATGGGAAAGCAATTCATGACATTTGAAACCACTGTTCATAGACATGTCACCCCCTTCCTACCATGAGACACCAGGGGTCCGCGGTCTGGGGAGGGGCTGCTGCGTCCAGACCCAGACACCTCGGAGGAGGGGGAGCAGGAGGAGACCTGCAGGCTGCTGGGACTCTGGCCTCTCAGCTGGCTCTGTAGGCTCTGGACCTGCTGGTTCTTCTCCTGCAGCTCCCTGGACAGCCTGGGCCAAGCAAACACACATTATTGATACAGTACTAAGTACTTGAATGGAAGAATGGAAACACAGCAAGAACAAGAAATGGAAGCAAGTAGAAATACATACAGAAAAACAATTGGCAGATATAAATAAAACAACAAAAAGTAAACAATGGCGTCACTACTTGATTAGAAGAAAGGTAAACAAAATAGTAGTTTTTGTTTGAAATTGAAAATACTGACATATTGTGATGCTCTCTGGTCCTCTGTTCCAGAGACGAGAACCAGAGGCAGATGAGTGTCTCGAGTCTAATTAGTCTCATCTTCAAAGTAAAAGTACTCCTTCTAAAAAGGAAATTATATTTCAGATACAGAGAAAGTTCACTGCAAACATCATGCTGTCCTGCTTGGACCGGAGCCTGAGCGTCACTCACAGGTCCAGCTGCTCTCTGGTGGACTCAGCCAGATTGTAGTTCTGCTGGACCAGAGAGTGGAGATGCTGCTGGAGCAGCTCTCTCTCGCCCTCTAGCTGCAACCGGAGGTACTCTATCTCCTGCTGAATGCTAGCAGGACTGTCCTGAGGATAGCTAAGGTCCTGCAGGTCCTGCTGCATATCATCAGGGCTGCCCAGTAAAAATATGATCGATATCAGATGTGGATAAAGACGTACTTGATGTATAAAGTAAAACTAAAACTACCTGGAATAGACATGAGATCTGTATAAAGATATGGTTGATATATAAAGTACAACAAAGACTACATGGCATTTCTGCCAGCAATGCCTTAAATTGCAAAAATGATATTATATTGCTTGTAAAAAAAACAAGCAATATACTGCATATATGCACAGCAAAAGACAACACATGCTTGGCAAGCTGTTTCTTCCATTATTACAAAAAATACACGTTCCTGGTAATCACACATTTATGTTATAACTTCCATCAACATTTTTCAGCAACTACCAATATTTACTTTTTAATTGAAACAACAGTATGTGAAAAATGTGGTATTGCTGAAGAATAATATTGGAATGATGATGAATTATTTTCTAAAGAGCCCAAGGCATCGCTGCAGACAACAAAGAACAGTGTCAGTCAACACCTTCTTCTATTGGTGAAGAACGACCCATTGAGTTAAATGAGGACATGGTAAATAGGTCAGAGAACTACTGTACAAACTAAATATACCCCAAGGGTACAAACACAGTGGGTACAAACAAAATATACCCCAAGGGTACAAACGCAGTGGGCTACTGGGAAGTGGGGAACTAGATTTTAAAATGGGGCAAAAGACAGTCACTAAAATAGACACTAAAACCAAAACTTGTCTACATACAGAACCACATGACAGACAGCTGCCACTCTTGTGATAATCATACACATGACTATCATATTGTGAAATCCATGAGCAATGGCCAAAAAAAAAAAGTAAAATAGAGAGCGATGCAGTAAATAGAGAGAACAATGCAGTAAATAACGACACAACACAGATAAAGGTTGTTGTACCGTTGTGAAAGCTCCAGGGCAGCCTCTTCCTTATTGTCCAGCCTTCCTCCTGTTAAACACAAACGTCAACAAGTCAACATAGCACCAAGTTTCTCTGTTGAGGTTTTGTTGAAGTAAAACCAAAAAGCGTTCAATCAGAGTGCATCCACATCTCTACCAGTAGTTTGTTAGCTCAGTAACATGGCAGCATTGGGGACCATTCTTGGTGCCTGAAGCATTCAGGCTGTGTGATAATGCCTGATTTTGTGTGCACAGCAACATTTGACGAGTCGTGATGTAAGTGTACTGAGGGCTGTTTGGTGACTAGTCTGAACACAGCATGAGTGTTGTGTTAACACATCACTCATGGACTTAGTGACTTGGAGACTGAGAGGCGAGCTTGGAGACTGTCTATAGTTCGAATTCAGACATTTTAAATGTTTTATTGTTTCGATCCACCAGTGCAATGGACTGCTTCGCCAGTTGTCAATTAACCTGATGTCTTAAAAAAATTGGCCACAGTTATGTACTGTACTGTACTCTATACACTAGAGATGCTCCCATCATCTTTTTTGGGATCACTGAAATCATGATCTGCCGATTGCCGATCACTGCCGACCACAGAATGGCAGGGGTATGGGAATCTTCCACATCTTGTATCTATAATCTAGCAGAGTGTGCACCACTTGTAGAAATGAAACTAACTATGAATTAACTGTACTGAAAAAAAACTGTAGAAATACAGTATATGTTCGGGTTTGGTTTGGGTTGGGCTTGGTCACATCTGCGCGATTTGAAAAGTTTAATTTACCCGCGCGTTAACTCGCATACGTTGCGCTCATCTGTTTGTTGACATTTCCAAATGCCTTGCAGTTGCTTAATAAAGGCGGGCTTTCATAAACACAGACGTAAATGTGTCATTGGTATGAAAAAAATAGACTTTAACTGTGTCGGGTTCGGACATAAAAAGCTTGATGCCTGTCGCGCTCGGGTCGGGTTCGGTTACTGTTGTCGGACGCGGGCCGGGCTCGGATCCGCACTCTAATTGGGATGGGATCAATCAATTACCGTACCGAGGATAAAGGCAGGTTAACAGGCGACGGAATCCTGTATCCTCCACAACGGATAGAGGCTGTTCGTCGAGGCAAATTAATTCCATAATTCTATACGTGATGTCTTTCCACCTCATACTATCCCTGCTGTAAGGTTCACGTCGTTTAAATGTGTCACTCACAGTGGGCTGATTGAGGGATGGGGATGAGCTCAACGCTGGCTTTGGCTGGTTTAGTTTCTCATACCCTGCATATTCAGTTGTATAATGGCGTGTTCTAAGATGCCTAATGAGGTTAGTAGTGTTGAAATGTCATAACCCTCGAGGGATTTCCACTTTGTCGGATACTTTGAAGTTAAAAGTCCAGACAGGAGAACTCATGCTTCCACTGCCAAGCTCCGCTTTGTTGTGCGCCGCGCATACAGGGGGAAAAAAGTCACAAGTAATTTGTCACGTGATCGGCTTTTTTGTTCGGCACTTTTGGAGTTTGCTGATCAAGCTATTTTTAGACAATATCGGCCAATCATGATTGGTGTCCGATCGATGGGAGCGTCTCTAGTATACACCAATATAAAGACAACACACACCTTTGTCCAGCCGTCCCTCCAGTCTCTCCAGGATGCTTAGGCTCTTGTCCAGCTGCTCTCGGAGGAGGTCTCCCCGGAACAGGTCCACGTTGCTGGCCTGCAGCAGCTCCTGGAAGGCCCGGCTCAGCTCCTCCAACTGCCTGCGGTGGGACGCGCCCAGGCCACGGCTCTCCTTGATCTGCTGCCTGAGCTTGGACAGCTCCCTGGCCTGAGACTGAACCAGGGAGTCCAACCTGACAAACCACACAGCAGCAACAGGTAAGCTTTGGTCATTGGAAAAAGTGAATTCAGTGAGGTTCAGTGAAGGTGAATGTCTAGTTAGAGGATTTGTTAGTAGGGCAACATGAGAAAAGGTTGACACTCCTTTAGCATTACAAATAACCTGTACAAACATGCGTTGCATCATAAGTGTACCATTCTGTAATGTACATTACAATGCACTGTTACCAGTACTTTATGATGAATGTACTGTATTATAATGTAACTCGCACTGTGACTATTCACCTTGTGGGCGAGGCAGAGTGACTGCGGTGCTGCACCTGCTGCAGCTGTTCAGTCATGTTCCTGTTCAGACTCCTCTCCCTCTCCAGCTCCTCGTTTAGCACATCAATCTTATCCCTCATCCTCTGGCTCTCCCTGCTCTCCTTCAGTTCCCCTCCAGAGTAACACCTCTCTTGGCTGCGGCCACCGACCCCCCCCAGCCAGGAGTGGTGATCTCCAGAGGAGTTGACGGGCGTGGAGACCAGCTCACTGGGGAAGATGTTGCGAGCCAGTAGGCTCTGCATCTGCTGAGCAGCCCGGGCCTGGTTCTCCAGCTGAATCCTCAGCTCCCTGACCTGCGCCTTGAGCTCAATGGGATCCTCCGACAGGCCATAGTCGTCTGAGGCGTGCAGGCTCTTCAGACTCACCTGGAAGGGAAACAACTCAATATTTTCACTAAATAGTCATCAATTTCCTAAATAAAAGTCAACAGAATAGTCAAAATAAAAGTCAACAGATTTCTAAGTAAAAGTCTAGCGAGCTAACCTTGTTGGAGCTCAGAGCAGGGGAGCTGGGGTAGGAGTTGGATGTTGAGTCGAGGTTCTCGGCAGAGGAGAAGGACCCTTGCACCTCCTTCAGTAGAGAAGGCAGGCTACAGGCGCTGCCACCAGGCTGTAAGCAAACCTTCAGATCTAAAGAGCACACAGACATACACGGAGAGTCAAAGAGATCAGGGTCAATATGGTGACATACAGAGCAGTAAAAAGAGTGTGTTGAAATTCAGTTGAGTTCCTCTGACCGCAAAAAAGAGGTGAAGAAAGAAAATGAAGGCTCAATATGCTAGTGACTGTGGTGAGGAAATAGAAGAGGAAAATATGAGTGGGGAGTTATGCAGTGTTTAAAGCAGGGGCCTTCTGAAATTCAGTGAAAACATGCAAAAACTGTGTGAAACTTTGAGGGTTTGTGCACAGCCATCAACAGCAAAGGGGAGGTTGAAACCCAGAGGTTGACACCGGTGTTATTAGGTAGAGAACTCAACTCATCAAAATGATCAGAGTTATTGATCATGCAGGAAGACCTTGATTATCCTCCACCAGTAGGATTAGTATCCACTCCACCACTAGCTACCTGTGCTACTGCTCTCTTCCCTATCGTTCTCACTCTTGCCACTGGTTTCGTAACCCAGGTCCTGCAAATCCACCTGCACGCACTTGTCATCCTGCTCCAGAGGGGGCGCTGGAGGCAACAAATGTGGCGTTAGGAAGGGAATAAGGGATGTGTGTATAGAAATGGTTGTAACGTTGAGAGATGTGCAAGCCATATGGAACTTCTCTATAGTATTCCCAGTTAGAAGTATTCCCAGGTTTCAACTCAATAAATACAATGTATTAATTAGTTCATTCATTGATTGAATTCAATTGATTAAGTAACCACCACAGCACTCAAGCAGTGCTCAAGAAATAAGTCCTAGGTGTACCTTTCTGAGCAGGCTCACAGGGCAGGCTGGGGATGGTAACAACAGGGATCAGGGAGGAGGCTAGCTTCTCCTCCAGGATCTTGCATGTCTTTTTCTTGTCCTTTAGAGCCTTCTGAAGAGTCTCCAGCTGGGCCTGAATGTCGCCTGGTAATCCTTTGGAAGTCTTGCAATCTGCTGCTGGGGCTTGGGTCTCATACTCCTCCCGGAGCCTCCTCTCTTCCTGCAGGCAGGCCTGAAGGTCAGAGATCCTCTTGGAGTGATCACAGAAGTACTGATGAAGGAGGCGAATGTTGCGATGGAGCTCCTGGGATGAAGGTCGGCACTTCCTCCCAGCAAAAGCACCAGACCCGTCCCTATTGGAGGGTTTCTTGGCTTCATCCACCTGACCATGGTCCTCCAGCTTCCCCAGCTCCTGTAGAGAGGTCTGAAGCCTTTGCAGTTGGAGTTGGAGGTCAGGGCTGATCTGGGCTGATTCAGAAGGCAACCTCTGAGTGTTGGTGCAGTGTGCTGCCAGAGAGGCAATGGCCAACTCTGTTGCAGCCAGACAGTCTGACAGACACTTGATGATCTCTCTGTGAGTTAAACTGCCTTCAGAACAGCCAGATTTGCCTTCAATATCTCTTGACCTGCCTTCGTGCACAGACTCTCCTGCAATTTGCCTAGTAATGAAGTCCTCGTGGAGTGTGCCAGTGTCATTAAGACCAGGAGGTACATCACACTCTGTATCCAGTTGCTTTAGCTCCCACCTCCCTTGTTGAAGCCGGTCCATACTCTGCTCCTGCCCAAGGTCAGAACCCCAGGGTACATTGAGGGTGCCTACTGGGTACTGATCGGCTAGAGATGCATTGATCTGCTGGAGGGAGCTCTCCAGCCTCGAACACAGCTCAGAAGAGGCTGCTGCCGTGGGAGACAACAAAGAAGCCTGTATGGTGGAAATGTCCCTGCCGGTCACGTTGATTAACTCTACAAGGGGGGCGTTGAGTCTCTCCTTCTCCTGCAGGGTCTTGTGGAGCTCCACACATTCCCTCTGCTGGGCGGTGCCATCTGAGCCCACCAAGGCAGCACAAGAGCGGCTGTGCAAGCTGAGACCAAGGCCACTGTGGCTGTCCAGATTGCAGGCGGTGAGATAAGCAATGGTGGATTCGGCAGCCTGCAAGGCCTCGGCGTACTGGCAGTTGAGTTGGTCCTTCTCCTGCAGCTTGGCGTGGATCTCCTCCCACTCAGCCAGCTTGCCCTCCAGCCCGTTGATGAGGCTCTCCTTTTCCTGGCACTCCTGGTGGAGCAGCTCCAGCTGGGCCAGCAGGGCACAGGAGTCAACCTGGGTGTTACCTAGGAGGGCCTCTCCAGCCTCTGGGTTACTATCGGTGACAGCGGGGCTGTAGCTATGATGAATGTACTCATCGAAACGAGAACCGGGAGTAGTGCTGTGCTCTAGCGACAGGGGAGATTCAGAGCCCCCGGACAGTTGGTCCGACTCTGAGATGTGATTCAGATGCATATCTCTGAGTGAGTCGGTGTCCATGTGGTGGTGCAAAGGTTGGAGTTGGTTTGCCCTCCAGATGGTGCTGCTTGGTTCTGATATCAGTCGGACAGGCACAGGGAGGCGAGATCTGACACCAGTCTGAAATAGGAATGGAAATTTGATTTGATTATGTGTTATCACATTGTGTATTCAGATATGTGGCAGGTTTCCTTTCTTTCTCATTCACAAGTCCTACCCTCTGCCGCTGCCTGGCAGTCTTGTGTAACCGGCCTGTGGTCGGTTGACCTTCCAGGTTCCCGTTTCTCCTCTCCCAGGACACCTCCACAGCCTTTCTCTCCAGCTGCTCCTTCAACAAGCCGATGACCTTGAGGTGACCCTTAGCCTCAGCTCTTAGTCTCAGCACAGTCTCCTTGAGAGCTGCTTGTCCATCACAGTCCTCTGTTGACGCCTTCCCTTCAGATTCACATAACATTTCCTTTTGGAGGAGACATCGCAGCTCTCTGTTCTCCGATTTAAGCCACAGGAGCTCATCCCTGAGGCACCAAGGAAAATGTAGTTCACATAAATTGTTATGTCAGTAATTCAGGGCAAGGAAACACTACAATCAAACACACATGGATAGCACCCAACAATGGTTGAAATGCATTGCAATGGTGACGAGTGAGGTCACATGCCAGTGACATCACGTTGCACCATTAAACTCAACAAATCAGAAACAGGGAAAATACCACCTCAAATGTCATGAGATTACACAAACTATTCCCTGTCCCATACCTGAGTTGTGATGTCGTAGTGCCAGAATCATCCAGAAGTCCCTGAAGCACCATCCCCTCCAGGTTCTGTTCCTGGTGCTCCAACGTGTTGTCGCCAGACCTGATATGATGTCCTCCAGTGCTAAACAAGCTTCTGTTGTCCTGGTCACAGTGGCTTTGGGACCCCGCCTAAAATGTGCACATTAATAGGAAACCTAAACACCCTGTACATGAAAGGACAGACAGATGTGTTGACTTCATCACACTGGCCATCCCTTCCCTCCATACCTGCGGCAGCAGGACCGTTTGGCACTGATCTCCACCGGGACGGAGTGTCCCGTGGTCCAGGCATGGCTTCAGGTCTCGGGCCGCCACTAGCAGCTAGAGTCATGGGATGGGAGGTGGGTTGTTGTGACACAAATGACTTTGTAAAAAAAGAAAATCCAACAGAGGAAAAGGGAATGCAGAAAGAAAACACAGAGGACAGCCAGCGGCAGAATGGTGTGACGTCTACACGTGGCATGGGACAGCAAGACAGCGTTTTTCAAATGGACAAAGTGATGAGAAGATACAGGGTGACAGGAGTTAGGAGACATGTCGAGGAAGAGGAAGGAGGACATTTCTGTTGCCATTTTTCTACAGACAAAACAATGCATTGGTTAGAGAGAGAGTTTGGAGAGAGAGAGAGAGAGAGTTTGGAGAGAGTGGAGAGAGAGAGAGAGAGAGAGAGAGAGAGAGAGAGAGAGAGAGAGAGATATGATGACATATATATTTTCAAAGAGGAATTTTGAAGAAGTGGTTGAAAAGTTTAAAAGGTAGCAGTGGTAAAGGCATCTTAAAAAAGGGCAGAGGTAGGTTAGACAGCCAACACATTCAAAGTGTTTGACCACTGTAAATACAATTGTTGAAATCAACTCCTGAAACCTCCACAGCTCGCAAATGAATTTATCTCTGGTATCTCTAACCTGCTTGATTCCAGGCACTGTGCAGTTTCTCCCTAGAAGTCCGGCTATAGAAGTGTCAAACTTATAGATCCGAGATTGGCGATCCTCACCTGTGTCCTGGGGCTAGTGTTGCTGAGGTTCACTTCATCTTCTGTCCTCTCCAGCAGGAAGGGCTTCCTCTGCAGCTCTGTGTTAACACTCTGCAGTCCACTCACACACGCCTGCAGCTCCACCACCTAGGGCACACAGAGTAGACACTCTCACTACACATGTAGAACGCCACCCTTTGGTCTGACAAGTTATAGGACGGGAAAGTTGGTCACTGTATTAAAGTAAATAAAGACACATGCAGCTTCGCTTCACACTTAGAGTGGACAGAACACTGTTATTACGTTTTTCAAAGTCTCCAGCTTACTAACTGAGTCAAATGGGACAAATCCTACAATGCGACTTTCACCTTCTGATGACAAATGTACTCTTTGTAAGTCGCTTTGGATAAAAGCATCTGCTAAATGCCCTAAATGTAAATGTAAAAGGATATGTGATGAGTATGCAACACTAAGTAACAGAGTCTAATCCAAGAAGAGGTCAATTATTTGAATCATTGGGGTTGGTTCTGCCACTGAAATAATATATGGCTCCATCTTTAAACAAGTCAATTATTTGCACTCAATGCATGTGTAGATTATGTATATTTTCAAAAACCCTTCTGTGATTCAACTAAATAAAACGTCCATTCAAAGCAGCCTCAGCCATTTCCAACTATTTCCACTCCAGCTATATGAACCAACCTTCTGTCTGAGCTCCTGTGGAGACAGCTGTGACAGACTCTCCTCACGTCCTTCTCCTACACAGATGCTCATGTAGGAGGTCTGGTCCCCGAGGAAGGTCAGCGTGTCCCCTACAAGACGAGACAGTGTCAACAACACACCAAATCATCATGCCATTCACGGTACTTTAGCCTCAAACTATGAATATTAGTAGTCATCAACTAAATGATACAATAAAAAGATAAAAAATGTGCTTAAGATGAAATTAATAACATAAGAATCTATACTGGAAAAATGTATATACAATAAAAATAACTCTATAACAATGAAACTAAAGTATAGATGACACATGGGTATAAAAGCAAGTCTTAAAAGTATAAGAGCAAAACTTTTGTTTTACAGACTGTTTTCAAAATAAACATATCAAAGACTTTGCAATAGGGAAATAAAGTGCCACGTCATGTGATCAGATTACCAGTGTCGTTGGCTCCTCCCACTCCCCCTGCGCGGCTCTGGATGGCTCCGAGGCGGGCCTGCAGGGAGGCGTTCCAGCGCTGGGCATCCTCCAGCTGGTGCCTCAGGCTCTCCAGCTCCTGAGGATCCACACCTGGACAAACACACACACTATGCTGAGATCTGCATACACACACACACAGGACAGAAACAGACAAGGTGCTGAAACACACACACGCACGCACGCACGCACGCACGCACGCACGCACGCACGCACGCACACACACACACACACACACACACACACACACACACACACACACACACACACACACACACACAAAACCTGTACAACACAACCCGTTCCCGTCGCCTT
>OMKQ01099983.1:0-10906 GCA_900302335.1 Phycis phycis
ACATACACGTGCACACACATTACATATGCATACACATAACACATAATACATAATACACTTACACACATGCATAATACACTCATTCTACATGCGCACACGCTCTTGCGTCTCTTATTTTCGTACATCTCTGTGGCTATTTGTGGCACAGGTTAGCTGAGACAATACTATTTACACACTAAGACACAAAGAATGAAATCTCATCAGTTGTGTTTCCTCCGCCAAGCAGGAAACACACACACACACACACACACACACACACACACACACACACACACACACACGAGAGAGTGTTTTTATGGATGAAGTCTGTAAAAGTTCAGTTGGCTCTGCTCGGCCCCAGGGAATCCGACCCCCCCCTTGGTTATTCTCTACCTTGTCCTAAAAGTCCTCACTTTATTTATTCATTCTGCAGGCCATAGTTTAATGGCAGCATGTGCTCTCCTTGTATAAGTTTGCTGTGATGGAAAAGCTTGGCTGCAGATTTGAATTGTCAGACAGACAATTCAAGTACAGGCAGTGTACATGAATCACCTGAAGTTATTTCAAATATATTGAAAAAATATTCTTTTTGAAGTTAAAGTCAAGTGTGTTATTTGAATAGTAATGTGACTATTCAATAAAAAAATAATTCGGTACCTTCCACAATTTCTTCTACCAGCAGAGGGCAGCAGTCTGCAGAATTATGATGACGTCGGGCTGCCACAAGTGAATGAATGCATCCTGGTAACGGTCCCACCACAGGTTCATGTGCCATGAGGGATGGCCCGTGTCAGATCAACAACTGCAGTGACGGCAGGAGAAAGGTGGCTTTGTCGCTGGATGTCGAAACCGCCATCAAACACCAGCAGCAGGACACCCAGCCAGATGGGCCCCGGGACCCTCTGAGGGACTGCACCTGGAAGATGGACTCCAGCAGCCAGGCCTACTCCATACCGGAGGACAACTCCACGGACCCACCCGAGACCTGCACGGAGACCTCCACTCTCACGTACATGGACGCCCACAACATGGATGAATCGGGAGAGAACCACAGCCTTCAGGGCTTGGGGCTGGCGGAGCTGGTCTACGTCAAGGTGTTTGTCCTCATTGATGACGACGATGACGGAGACATGTCGCTGAGAGAGAAGACGGTGACGGACATGTCCGTCATGGATGGCAACGCCGCTGACCTGGTGGCCGGGAGGCTGTTGTCCACGTCCAGCGACTCCTTATTCCATGGCAAGGCGGAGCCTCCAAGCCCCGAGGCCCTGCCCCTCCAGGAAGCCCAGGCCACGCCCACAAAACAGAGATGCTGTTCCTGTACTATTCTATGACCCGGCTGTGGACAGCTGCCATTGATCTGATGGATCCAGAGACTTTTCCAACAGAAGAGACCCTGTCATCAGAGGACAAACACAAGTGTTGCTCATCAATCAAATGATGGGTCTTTTACTTTCATGTACAAGAGCACGGGTACTAGACTAAACTAGTGAAGATAACACACATTGACCACGGACCATGTACCCTGGTACATAAAAAGATCAGACTCATAATTAGCATTGTGAACGACACCTGTGTTTACCCGATGATGATGCCTCTGTGAAAAGGGTCTATTGAAGATGTACATTCAGCAGACACTTTTACTCCAGAGGTGACCTGCAGCGGGTTTGGGATACATGATATTCAGGAGCAGGTGGGGGGGGGGGGTGAGGCCATCTTGTTCAAGGATGCCTACCAGTAGGTTGCAGACGGAACCCACAATCTTGTGGCCGGAGGTGGAACACTCTGACTACCAGACTAACCTGTTCATACAGTATTTGTCTCTACATGATGTGGCCTCTGGCTGTATTTGCTCAAACAGGCCTCACTTGTATCCTATGTTTTTGTGTGAGGGTACACAGAGTAGCAAAAACAACGCTAAATTAAATAGTAATCAAACTCTACGTCAGAAAAACACATGGACTGCACCAAAGACTTGTTTATGCAGTTAATATTTCTGACTGCCTTATGTAATTGGGCATCAAGGTCCCTTGCAAAATGTATGGCAAGTCTAATTATGTCCTTTAATGCTCATCGTTGATTCACTGAGTTGGTACTGCACCTGCAGTTTGATCTCATTGTTTGATTAGTATTAAAAGTTAATTGCAGATTAACTATGGTATTTGTGTAGTTGGATTTCCTCTCATTCATTTATACGTTTTGTAGACGTTTTGTTGAATTCAGATTTTGTCATGATGTCAGCTGTTCCCCATTCCTATTGTGTTTTTCCCTGTCTGTGTCGTGGTATCAGCTGTTCCCCTCTCTATCGTGTTGTCCCTGTCTGTCTGTGTTGTCCTGGTGGGCGTGGTTGCTCGTTCCAATTGGGGAGTTCGGCAGCTGGTGCACCTGGTCTTCATCAACCAATCAACCCCTGCAATACATATACTCCAGCTCTCCTTCCAGACTTTGTGTGATTGTCCGTAAATCATAGTGGTAGATACATGCTCAAGACTCTGGTTTCTCTTCCTCGCCATCGTTATCTCCTGTGAAGTACTGAGCTGCTACGTCGTGTTCATCTTTACGTTTTCCCTGTGTTTCCAGAACCAGCTGCCAGCCTGCCACTCTTGAATTGCCTGCAACCTGCCTACCACTTCTCCACTCCCTGTCTCCTCTGCTACCTGCCCTTGGTCCATCCTCCACCTACACCCACCGGAACCATCTGTCAGTACTCCCATTACCTCCTGTTCTAACACCATTCAAACTCTGTTAACTACTCCTGTGTTCTGCATTTGGGTCTCCCCAACCCTGAAACCCTAACAGATTTCGAGAACCGTAATAGGCGAAATATCATCATCCAATGATTTTGCATGTAAACTGGGTTTTATAATGATGCTCATTCATAAATATGTAAATAAACTATTAATCATGCAGAGGAATTCAAGAAATGCCTGATACTCCTCAGGTTGGTTATTGTCCTTCATTGAACACATGACACCATTTCACAATCACTTACTTATTGTTAAGTCAAAAATAATACCAACCCACTATAGTTGCAGTTTCTCATCATTTTGATTAATTGATTAATTGGGGCGGCAGTAGCTCAGTGTGTAGAGCGGGTGGACAGAGCGGGTCGTCCGCTCACCGTAGGGTTGGTGGTTCCATCCCCTTGATCCCCCTCCAACTGTCCACATGTCGAACCCCACAAATGCACTGATTGTAAGTCGCTTTGGACAAAAGCGTCTGCTAAATGCCCCCTTTACTCTTTTAATTGCTTTTAATGATTGAGTGTATTGCAATTCTACAATTAAACCACATGGTGTCAGTGATTTCATCTTTTTTTTGCTGTGAAAAAAGTAAAGTATGTCAATTTAGATTTGATGTAATTGTACATGTGTATATTTCATCACACATTTCTGTCCTATTGATTAATTAATTGAATGCCAAAAATGTGTTATTTAGTAACAAATATAAATACTACTACCCACCTCCTCTCTGCACAGCGTGGGATGCTTTTTCTAAGTGGGGTGATAGCACTGCTATCACAGCACATGTGGGTTGTGAAGCATGCTTAATTACCCACAGTCCGTACCGGAGAAAGGCTTGGCTTCCTCCACTGTGAAGGACAATGGGCTGGTTCTTCTGCCATGGAGGCTGTGGAGGCCTGTTAACCCCTTGGTGAAGATTTTTGCTAATTCACATGTGGACACAGCTTTGGAAGTTTCCCACCATCTTGCATGGGTTGACATTGGGATTGAGACAGTATCTCAATCCCAACACTTTGCCTTTTAAGTAGCTTTAGTCTACAAGCTTTGGTCCCAGCTAAGCGTGTCTGTGAGCTGAGCTCTCCAGCTTTCAGCCTCAGCAGCCTGTGGATTAACAGGGATAGTCCTTCTGCACTGTTCAGACCCTAACGCCACATTCCTCCCTAAGAACATGAGGAGTTCTTGTGTGTCGTGCTCAAAGCTTTCCACCCCCCTCCATATTCTAATGAGCCAGAGGTGGAACTGCCCCATTCAGGTCCTGGTGACGGGGGACAGAGGTTTCCAGATGGCAGTGAGTCTCTGTTGGCAGTGCTTGTTAGTGTCCACGGTGTACTGAATGAAGCTGAGGTTAATGTCCAGTGAGATGCTGGATATCTAAATTACTTTCTTTCCCTTCATTGTCATGATGATGGGTGGGGGATGGTCAAGAGTTCAGGTGGGCTTATTAGTTACTTCATTTTTAGATGTTCATGTGGAGAAAGTAATTTTTGCAGAATGTCATGCAATGGCTTATGGAGTATTGTTGGCTGAGTGACTCAATGTTTTTGATTAATGTCTGAATATTTATAATAGTGTGGTGGGGGATTGGCTTGGACTGTCATTAGTGTAGATTACTTTAGTGTACTGTACTGACATTACTGTAGGAGGGAGTGAAGGACACAGGCCCCCGCATTGCTGTTCCTGCCTACATATGCAAACTGAAGGGATGCTGCCCTGTGAGGGAGGAATACATGTAGTAATGGTGGAGGTTATATATATGTAATTTTCTCATGTTTTTCTTTTAGCCTCCTAGCTTCCCATTGCAATGTGCAATGGGAGCAAATAAAAACTGCTCTATATTGTAACGTCCTGGATGGGTTTGTTGTTTACAGTTTAAGTTCTTGTATAATGTGTATAATGGTGTGTTAGTGTTTTGTGTGCGTTATGTTGTCTCTGTGCCTATGTCCTTGCTCTCTGTTAACTGCTGACAGCGTCTGTAGAGCGATGTCAGGCGTTGCAGGGGGTTGGCAGAGTAGCCGGGGGGCGGGGACACCTGGGTATCACAGGAAGTTACAGGTTGTTGTGTGTGTGTGTGTGTGTGGTCGGTCGCAGGTTGGGTATAGCACAGTACCAGTTTTTCCGGCGTGGTCGTAGCCTGCAGTAATGACCGTGTGTTCTACCCAAATAAACCAGTTGAAATGATCCGCGTAACTGTGAACATTACAACTGGTGTCAGAAGCAAAGCAATTACGCTCGGAAGGCAAGTTTTGTTGGACGTAATTTGTATGCTATTTAAAAAAAATCAGTTTAGCTCGTTAGCTGACCGGTCGCCCTACTGTTTGGCACGTAACGTAGCGGCATGGATAACTATATTTCGCAAGTGGCGGATGGCCCGAGGAGCTTCGTAGGGTGGAGCAGGCAAGATCTCACATCAGGGATTCGGCTGCGAGGATGGCTGCTGATGCTGGCATGGCTGCAGGGGCAATATCGAAATCCCGCGCACATCCTCGGGACCGTAACAACAATCATGGCGGCGCCCGTTACACCGCGTCCCCATTGAAAACACCCAAGTATGGGGGTAAGTCGGATTGGGAGGCCTTCCGTGCAGTTTGAGTTGCTTGCTCACGCGGGGGAATGGAGGAAGAGAAAGCCCTACAGCTTGCTATTGGCCTCACGGACGATGCATTAAAATGCCTTTTGCTGCTTAGCCCAGAGGACAGGCATGATTATGGGGCTTTGGTGGGGGCACTGAAGAGGCGCTTTGGACAGTGTGTGCAGCCTGATCTACTTAAAAATGAACTCAGCAGCTGATGCAGACTACCAGGGGAGCCACTGCGGGTCTTAGCCAATGACATGGCTTATGCGCACATGCCACCTGATGTTCAGAGTGAGTTGGCGAGAGACCAGTTCATCATTGCTCTGTTACCCACTGAGCTGCGTGTGCATGTGCAGCTTGAGAACCCAAGACCTTTGCAGACTGCTTTGGAATTGGCGGTGGAGAGGGAGATTGTGTGGGGCGTGTCAGCTGGAAGTAGCCACAATGAGGGCATGCCTACAACTAGAGTGGCGGTGGGCATCAGCGCAGGCTTGGAGAAGCCAGCGTGGGCGTCAGAGATAACAACTGATACGGGCTATGACTCTCCAAACAACCCATACCCGCATGCCCAGGCTGTGTTGGGGGTGTGGCCAGCCAGGACACCTCCTTAGGCAGTGCCCAAAAGCTTCCACGGGTCCATGAAACGGTGTGGGGTTCGCATAGGAGAGCCTGTGCGGACCCCAGCATCACCCTCCTCCTCTTCATCATCTGCAGGACGGGCCCAGCAGCACAGGCGGGGAAGCCAGGCCCCACTTTCCCCAGAAGCAGATGACAACATTTCCCCGGAGCTAGTGGTAGTGGTGGGACGGACATGTGTTGGGGACTTTTGCCACGTCCCGGTGACCGTAGAGGGGGTCCCGGGCTCTGCCCTCGTGAATACGGGATCCACAGTGACCTGATGTGGTGCCAGGCTGGACTCAGTTAGAGCCCACCACTGTGCAGCTGCTCACAGTCACGGGCGGACTGGCACCAATGCGAGGCAAGGGCATGATGACTCTGACTGTGGGGGGCAGGGCTGTCCGCCACCCAGTGTGGGTGGCAGGGATGCAGGACCCGTGCATCCTGGGACTGGATTTTATTAAGGCTACAGGCTGCCAGCTGAATCTGGATGGAGAACTGTGATGGCCTGGACTCACAACAGCAGGAGCTGTTATGGGTACTTTTATTTGAATTTAAGGACAGCTTTGCACTGAATGAGGATGAGTTTGGGCGAACGCAGAAAGTGTCGGCCTTGCAGACTTCCACTGGCGCGGCAAAAGAATGTGACAAAGCTGTCTGGAACATGCTCCAGGCAGGCATCATCGAACCATCAGACAGCACCTGGGCGGCCGCGGTGGTCATGGTCCCCAAAAAGAATGGTGAGTGGCGGAATGGTGAGTAATCACAGCCTGTGCTGTGATTACAGACAACTGAACGGGGTAACAAAGAAAGACTCGTATCCACTGCTTCGTGTGGACGAGTCTCTGGACTTAGTCTCTGGTTTTCTTCACTGGACCTCCGGTCTGGCTATTACCAGGTGCCCCCATCTGCCCGACCAAAGACTGCCTTTTGCACTGGACGTGGGCTCTGGCAGTTCAAGGTCCTCAGCTTTGGCTTGTGCAATGCTCCGGCTACTTTTGCCAGACTAATGGGCCGGGTGCTGACTGGCATACCACGCCAGGAGTGCCTGGTTTATTTGGATGACATTTTGGCACATGGACCCTCCTTTGATGCCGCCCTGATGTCGTTACGCCGTGTGCTGGAGAGAATCAGGGCCGCTGGGCTGAAGCTCCACCCAGATAAGTGTCATTTCATGCAGCGCCAGGTGACTTTTCTGGGACACAGTGGGGCAGGAGGGAATTAGCACTGTGCAGGACAAAGTGCAGGCAGTGGTAGACTGGCCTGTCCTGTCCACTCAAAAGGAGGTGAAAAGCTTTTTGGGCCTTGCCTCGTACTACCAAAGATTTGTACAGGGTTTCTTGGTGCATAGCTGCCCCCTGTTCCAGTTGTTGCAGAAAGCCAGATAATTTGTCTGGACAGAAGCTGTGCCTGCCGGGCCCTCAGCAATGCCCCTGTACTAGCCGCAGCTGACCCCTCTCTCCCATTTATGTTGGACACTGATGCCAGTGGGGTTGGTGTCGGAGGAGTGCTGTCACAGGTGGGTGCTGACAGAGAGAGGGTAGTGGCCTATTTCAGCCGGGTGTTCAACAAGGCTGAAAGGCGCGACTGCGTAACCCGACGTGATCTCCTGGTACTTTCTGTGCACCACTTCAAATATTACCTGTGCGGGCTGCCCTTCACTGTGAGAATCGAATATTCAGCTCTCCAGTGGCTGATGTCATTCAGGGAGCCGGAGGGGCAGGTCGCCAGGTGGTCGGAGGAGCTCTAGGCCTATGAATTCACGGTGGTGGACAGGGCAGGAGCACAACACAGCAATGCAGATGCCTATTCCCGTCGCCCATGTGCTATGGACGGGTGCCACTATTGTGAACGATGGGACAGACGTGAACATGAACTGTGAAGAGCAGCAGCAGCAGGTAGTGCGGCAGGCTGAAGTGGTTGTCTGTTGGGAGCTGCAGACGGTGAGTGCCGGGGAATAAAGGCATCAGCAGGAGGTGGACCCTGACTTACAGCTTGTGCGCCAGTGGGTGGAGTCACAGCAGAGGCCACCGTGGGAAGAGGTGGCAAGATTCACAGGCCACCAAGGGGCTGCGGTCAAAGTTCGACGTGCTGCGCCTGAGTGATGGCGTTCTGCAGAGGATGTGGAAAGAGCCTGCTACAGGGGAGGAACATTGGCAGCTGGTGGTCCCCAGGGGCCTGAGGACAGCTGTGCTGCAGGCCGTGCATGGAGCTGACCCCGGTCAGGCCACTTCAGGGTAACCGAAGTGGCCTGACACGCAGACACGCTGCACAGTGATCAGGGGAGACATTTTGAGTCCCGGGTGTTTGCCACCATGTGCAGTCATCTGGGCTCAAAGTGACGGTTTTGTGGAGAGACTCCACCGCACACTGGGTCAGCAGCTGGCTATATTAACATCAAAGCATCAGCGAGACTGGGATGAGCAGTGGTCCAGGAGTCAACGGCGTGTACCCCAGCTGTCCTAATGCTTGGGAGAGAACTCTGCACGCCGGCCGAGCTGGCCTTCGGGCGGCCCCCAGACACCCCTGCTGTTCCTCCAGGCCCTGAGTATGCTAGAAGGCTCCAGGACCGGCTTGATTCGGCTCATGCATTCGCCCAGGGGCAACAGGAAAGTGCGAATGCACGGCAGAAACGCAATTATGATGTGAGGGCCCGGGGAAGGCATTTCCAGCCTGGAGAGCTGGTGTGGGTGCACAACCCACAAAGAAAGACGGGCCATTGTCCAAAGCTTGACAGCCAATGGGTGGGGCCTTGCAGGGTGTTGGAGCGCATGGGGGAGTTGGTGTATTGGGTGCAGCTGCTGTCAAGAGGAAGGAAGGTAGCGCTGCACAGAGACAGACTGGCACCCTATCAGGGCAGTTCTTCACCCCAAGTCCCAGGAACCCCACGTTCCCCATCCCATGCTCCTTTACCACCCGCACAGCCCTGTTAACCCCCACAGCAAGTGCAAGATGGGGGTAACCCTGTTCCCTTGACTCCCGGGTCTCTGCCCACTTCCCGAGCCCCTGATTTAAGCCCATTGTCCCCTGTCTCACACCCACAAAGGACAATGAGGCCACTCCAGCGTCTTGCGGACTTTGTTTGTTCCCTCGGGGACGAGGAACTTTGTGGTGGGGGGGGGGGGGTAGTGTAACGTCCTGGATGGGTTTGTTGTTTACAGTTTAAGTTCTTGTATAATGTGTATTATGGTGTTAGTGTTTTGTGTGCGTTATGTTGTCTCTGTGCTACTTATGCTGCTATATCCTACCTCCTACCTCATATAACAGTAGATTCCGACATTGCATATTTATTCTTACTACTTGTATTGTCTGTCTTACATGTTTACTTTCGTTTTAGTATTAGGAATGTCCTGTCCTACATGTTGTGCCTGTGCACTTTATGTTTCACCGTGGGAGGGTGAGAAACGTACTCTCGATTCCTTTGTATGTCTTGCCATGTGAAGGAATTGACAATAAAGCTACTTTGACTTTGATCCTTTGGTCCTTGCTCTCTGTTAACTGCTGACAGCGCCTGTAGAGTGATGTCAGGCGTTGCAGGGGGCTGGCAGAGCAGCCGGGGGGCGGGGACACCTGGGTATCCGTGTGCGTATGCGTGTGCGTGTGCATGTGTGTGTGTGTGTGTGTGTGTGTGTGTTCGCAGGTTGGGTATAGCACAGTACCAGTTGCAATAACGACCGTGTGTTCTACCGAAATAAACCAGTTGAAATGATCCCCGTGTCCGCGTAACTGAACGTTTCAATATTAACAACGTATTATTATTACCACATGTTTCTTTGAAGCGAACGCAGTGCCTGTCAAGTTAAAATCACATTGTGTAACATACCCTCCCTGTCAGACTGGAGACTTTCAGAATTCAAAAAACTCAACTCAAGTGTTCTGTCCAATCTAACTGGCTGAGGAACTTGTGACGTCAACTAGGATATGTCGGCTGGCTCGGTGGCGTTAGTGGGAGGGCTTTGGGAGGGTCTGTAGTGAGATATCTGTAAACAAAGAGGAACGCGTTGTCGAGTGTTTTTTGTTTGTTGAATGTATCAGTTCGAGGACATAATGCGACAACATTATGGAAATCCCATTATGGAAATCCCTGTCACTTGCACAGAAGTCACAGAATTGATTCATCGCGGGCTTGGTTATGCCCTGGATGTCACCACTGACAGGACAGCTGGAACCCTCGCCATGAAGAAAAAACGAACAAAAAGCAAAACACAGTTATCGATCTTATGTTTCGTTATTGTTTTGCTTTGCTTTTATGATGACTTGGTTGTACTCCAATGATTCATGCATTGGGTTATATCTTAATTATTGACTGCATTTATTGTATGTCGCTTTGGACAAAAGCGTCGTGTTGTTTTAAGCTGCGAGCTGGTTGAAATTGTATGTATTGCAGCTTTACATTTGGCCAAATATCAGTAAAATTTGACTGAAGCCGACATTATCTTTGTTTGATTGCAATATGCTTTGTGTGTACAGTAACTTCTTTGGGGAAATAAAGGGTAGAGATAGATAGACAACTTTTCCCTCCACATGAGATATGTCGAAATCAGATTTTTCGTAGTATTTTATATTTTATTTAAGTATTCCATATTATAGCATACTAGAGTATAAGAATAGTGCGGCATTGCCGTTTGAGAGACTGGGAGGAGTCTGTACTGGAGCTCCCGCCTTTCGTCTCTCTCAGGTCCTCAAGCAGCCTTTATAAACACAAAGCTCACCGCTGGGGGACCATTCGATAGCAGTACGCGAAGATCATGTCTGGACGCGGTAAAGGAGGTAAGGGGCTGGGGAAAGGAGGCGCCAAGCGTCACCGTAAGGTTCTCCGTGATAACATCCAGGGTATAACCAAGCCCGCTATCCGCCGCCTTGCTCGTCGTGGCGGTGTGAAGCGTATCTCCGGTCTGATTTATGAGGAGACCCGCGGGGTTCTCAAGGTCTTCCTGGAGAACGTGATCCGTGATGCAGTCACCTACACCGAGCATGCCAAGAGAAAGACCGT
>OMKQ01099983.1:10926-27976 GCA_900302335.1 Phycis phycis
TTTCATGTACAAGAGCACGGGTACTAGACTAAACTAGTGAAGATAACACACATTGACCACGGACCATGTACCCTGGTACATAAAAAGATCAGACTCATAATTAGCATTGTGAACGACACCTGTGTTTACCCGATGATGATGCCTCTGTGAAAAGGGTCTATTGAAGATGTACATTCAGCAGACACTTTTACTCCAGAGGTGACCTACAGCGGGTTTGGGATACATGATATTCAGGAGCAGGTTGGGGGTGAGGCCATCTTGTTCAAGGATGCCTACCAGTAGGTTGCAGGTGTTGCGGTCGGAACCCACAATCTTGTGGCCAGAAGTGGAACACTCTGACCACCAGACTATCCTGTTCATACAGTATTTGTCCCTACATGATGTGGCCTCTGGCTGTATTAGCTCAAACAGGCCTCTCTTGTACCCTATGAATTTATATAAGGGTACACAGAGTACCAACAACAACACTAAATTAAATAGTAATCAAACTCTACTTAAGAAAAACACATGGACCACATCAAAGACTTGTTTATGCTATATTTCTGATTTCTAACATTTCTTCAATTTTTTTCAGTTTTCTAACATTGCTTTTGTTATTAGGCATTCAGGTCACGTGTGGCAAGTCTAATT
This sequence comes from Phycis phycis, assembly GCA_900302335.1. NCBI lineage: Eukaryota > Metazoa > Chordata > Actinopteri > Gadiformes > Phycidae > Phycis > Phycis phycis. The sequence continues at coordinate 11,557 of OMKQ01099983.1, forward strand.
GTGTTCTGTAAGGCCCACTGTTGATTCCCTGAGAATCAACATTTGATGAGTCTTCAAGTTAATTGCAGATCAACTATGGAATTTATGCAGTTGGATTATTTGTTGATTACTTTTTGATTTGTTGATTACTTTTTGTAGCCATTTTGTTGGACACATAATTTAGCAGTGAATTCAGATTTCAAGAACTCCAATAGGCATGTTTTTGATTATGCAATGATGTTGCATCCAATTTGGTATTCATTGATGCTGATTCATCAATCTGTAAATAAATACATAACCATTTAATCCAGCAAGGGAATTAAAGAAAGAGCTCATATTTCTTTCTACTTTCTTTGTTTCTTCATTGAACTCATTACACCTTTTCACTATCACTTACTTATTTTGTGAAGTCAAAAACATGAATGTTAGGCCACCAACCCAATGTAGCACTTTGAAGTTTTAATCCCTCATTATTTTGAATGATAGCAGCTAATGATTGATGAGTGTTTTGCAATTCTACAATTAAACCACATGGTGACAGTGAGTGGACATCTTTTTGTATTTATATATATGAATAAAATAACAAATAATAAAGCTTCAAATGGCTTTCAAATTTACTTTAAGTTTAAATTCAAATTAGTTGTAATGTTTAATGTGCTGATGTATATTTCACCGCTGGTCATTTCTGTCATGCATTATATTTGTATCCCAAAATAATTGTTATATATAGCAATCAGAAAATAAATATATATTGTACTGTTAAGTTCAGGGCCGGATTAACAATTTCCTGTGCCGAGGGCCCCCCCCACGCCTGCCCCAAAGCATCAATCACAAAGCTATCATCAAGAACACGTAGCCTATGCTTCTATACTGTCAGTGTGGCTCAGTGGAGACGTACGTAGGTACAGTAGCCTCAGCATGAAGCGCATGCATTCAAGAGACAAAGCAGATGCACAAATGTTAACATAACTTTTTACAATGACTCTTTCACAGAGCTTGGTGGCTACAGAGTACTTATTAAATGTTTCAATATGTAGCCAATCAATTATATTTTGACTGCAACAGTGAAATAAAGCAGACAGCTAGGCAAGCCTTAACTTAAAAAAGATTATTTAAAAATGCTAAAATGTGAAATTATCACCAGCCATGAAGCAGGCAATTAGTGTGTATTGAGTAAAAGTAAACTGGCTAAAGTAAATTGGCTACACTGTTGCATGTAGTTCAAAGTCAAGACCATGTTTATTGTTTCACAATTCAACATTTGATGTTGATGCACTACTATATATTCTATTATTTTATTTCAACAAATGGGCCTTACAACTGGCCTCCTTTCAAGACTGAACTCATGAATACACAAACAATTTAATTATTATTATTATTATCTTTGCTTTTAAAACATATCACATTAACACATATATATTAATTATTTTCATAATTAATGTTTGTTAATCATATATTAACAAACATTAATTCACATACACATATATTCTATATATTCTACACATACAAATGATCATTTATATTACGTGTATTTCATTGTAAATATGCTGTGTGTAGAGTAAAGGTAATGCTATAGATACAACTTTTCTCTCTAACACGGGAGAGGGGGTTTCCTGTCTATTGTATTTAAGATGTAGAACAACGTTACATTTGTCGTTTCAAATTATATAAGCATAATTATATCAATAGGTTGAGTTTAGGTGGAGCATTTGGGGCACTGGGAGGAGTCTGTATTGGAGCGCCCGCCTTTCGTCTCTCTCAGGTCCTCAGCGAGCCTTTATAAACACAGTGCGCGGGAAAGGCGCCATTCAACATAGCTAAGCAGTAACATGTCTGGACGCGGAAAAGGAGGAAAAGGTCTGGGGAAAGGAGGCGCCAAGCGTCACCGTAAGGTTCTCCGTGATAACATCCAGGGCATAACCAAGCCCGCCATCCGCCGCCTTGCTCGTCGCGGCGGTGTGAAGCGTATCTCTGGTCTGATTTATGAGGAGACCCGCGGGGTTCTCAAGGTCTTCCTGGAGAACGTGATCCGTGACGCAGTCACCTACACAGAGCATGCCAAGAGAAAGACCGTGACCGCCATGGATGTGGTCTATGCTCTGAAGCGGCAGGGACGCACCCTGTACGGCTTCGGCGGTTAAACGATCGTTCCTACGCTCAACCCAAAGGCTCTTTTAAGAGCCACTGAAATGGTCAACAAAGAAGCTTTCCATTCTTGCAATCCCTATAGCCTACCAGAGCAGTGCCAACAGACTAGTTACTACTCCTGCTAATGTAATGAGTCGTGTCGTATTTATTGAGGTACCATCATGACCAGAGCGGCACATAACTAGTAAGTACGAACGGCATACATTAAAGGCATGGCAACGACCGGACCGGTAGACGAGGTACAAGGACATGTAGCTAGTATTGTGACGTATAGAAGTAGAATTAACTACATAACTACTTTTTATTATGTAACTAGTATTTTAAAAGTCCCGCGCGGGGTAAAATTCTGGCTCGTCGACAGTTAACTGTCGTAGAATTAGAGAAGTCAGAATACATGGGCACGGCGCCTCGAATCGGTAAACTAAGCCATCCATCTACATGAATTAAAAAGAGTATTGTTTGGCTAAAGTGCACAATGCAGTAATGGCACAAATGTCATAGCTGATCTATGATCTGATGCCTCAACCAACGTCACATGTTCAGGTTCTTTTATATTTCCCAGCCAATCACACAGAGGGACCGCCCCATGTTGATTTGCATGCGCCTCCTATATATTCAGCAGTCAGCGCACGGTTTAGTTATTCATCGTGTTTCACCATGCCTGAACCAGCAGGACTGAAAGTCGCGCCCAAGAAGGGCTCCAAGAAGGCCGTCACCAAGGCGGCCCAAGGCAAGACCGGCAAGAAGCGCAGAAAGACTAGGAAGGAGAGCTATGCCATCTACGTCTACAAGGTTCTGAAGCAGGTTCACCCCGACACCGGCATCTCCTCCAAGGCGATGGGCATCATGAATTCCTTCGTCAATGATATCTTCGAGCGCATTGCTGGTGAGGCCTCTCGTCTGGCTCACTACAACAAGCGCTCCACCATCACCTCCAGGGAGATTCAGACCGCTGTCCGCCTGCTGCTCCCCGGCGAGCTGGCCAAGCACGCAGTGTCTGAGGGTACCAAGGCTGTGACCAAGTACACCAGCTCCAAGTAGATGCCACAGTTCAAACTGAAACCAACGGTTCTTTTAAGAACCACCTAAACAACCTTAAGGGCTACTTTTCTGTCACCAGAGCAGGTGCATCATTCGTTGTGGTTTCTAAGCCATGGTGCTTTCCTTGACCGCAGACCAGCATGGCTTGTAACTGTTTGACTACCATAAAATACGCAAGGCATTATCAACGTCAATTCGTGACGGCGGACCAATTCAGGACGGAGCTCCACACACCATGGCGCTACATGAGTGTCTGAGAAGCTCAACACTGTAGGACACGAGCATCCTAAACAGTGAGCAGACATCCACACACGAGGCGTTACATTTATGTGCAAGTGCTTCACCCTCTACCCAAAGCATAATTTGTATTTGGAGGATTTAATTCCAATGGAGTTTGCGGGACAAATTCCACCCATCGAATAACAGGCTGAACAACCAGTGTCACTCCTCACACCACGTTGTTTCTAAATGCAAACGCAAATTGTATCATTTGAAGATTGTCCACTTTATAGTGGGGCATTTTCGGAAAATGTGTTAAATTGGATGATTGCATTTTCCTTTTAGTTATGACTCAATGCCTTCATAAAATGAAAAATAGAAAGCATTAGTGCTATTGCATTTTCATTTTCGTTTGTTTAGTTTCCCTGTTATGCAATCCCTCGAGGAATTCCCTCGAGGGTTATTAAAGTACTTCTGTCTGTCTGTCTGTCCATAGCTAAAATTAATCTATCACTGTTTTGGTGAAGGTTGGTATCCACAATCAATCTCCCACCCTAGTCAACAAATTGCACATTCATGCACAAACACACTCTAACAAACATTGTAGATTTGCAAACTTCATTTTATATTATATTAGGTCTGACATCTTGCCATGTGTTTGTTATTGTTTGTTGTTTGTTGTTATGCAACCACCGAGTCAAATTCCTAGTATGTGCAAACCTACTTGGCAATAAGCATCTTTCTGATTCTGATTCTGTTGCGATGCAACTGCATACTCATGTTAACAACGCAACCTATATTCCCATACTGCAGAGCAAATAAGCATCGGCTTATTAGGCGACTGCTCTCGAATTGAATGATCAATCAACAGATCATAGTCACAGTCCTAATTCTAGGTGATACTATGAATGTAGTTTACCTCCATGAATGCAATCAGACGAGAGTGCGTTGCAAAACGTAAATAAGCTCTTACCTACATGTACAGGGCCAATGGCCACTACAACAAAGGTACCTGATGGGTTAATTCACAGGCTAGACTAGTCCTAATTGACTGTGGTGCGATTTCAAATATGTGTCGCTTTTTTTGAAAGAAACTAAAATACGCAATTGAGGAGTACAGGTCATCGTACACTTGTTGGAAATGGAGGGGCAAGGTTGGTGGCAGATTGCAGCCAACCGAAGGTGTTCAATTGGTTGCAATCTCCAATTGTCAATGTCTGTGCAACTCTTGGCGGCATTCAGCCTTCCGCTGATTCACCCTCCCCTAGAGCGGATCAGAAAGGAGGAACTGTGGCTCATTCTGGGGGAGAGTCGTTGTGCCCTGTGGTTCCCAGATCTAGCGGAGCTCTCACACTGGGAGAGACAGTGGGGGACATCGCGAACAGCCCACTGTACAGACTGGATGCACTTTCACAAGCACAGAGGGCAGTTCACCACCTGCCATGATCTGTCGGGGTGGTTGTTGGTTTGGCTTCTGAGAGGTTGATTCTGCAGGTACTACTAGTACTACAGTACTATTCAGAGGGCCTTCCATCTCCTCCCTCTGCACGGTGAAGTGGGCTGCATTCTCTAAGTGTGAGGTGTTGTGAGGGGGGAAGCGGGCTTAGTTTCTTGCAGTGCTTACTAGAGAAAGGCTTGGCTTTTTCCCCCCATCAAAGTCTATAGGGAAGCTGTTTGAGCTGGCCGCATACAAGGACCTTTTGGAGCCTCTGTCTCAAACCCCTTTTGGATGCTTCATCTTTTTTAATGATGTTTTTTTTAGGCCTGTTTCTTTGTTTTTATTTGATAGACACAGTACAGATTAGACAGGAAAGTATGGCAGAGAGAGGGGAAGACGTGACAATGACCTGGGTGTGATTCCAGCCTGTGGTCATTTCCATAAGGACTGTACCTTAACTTTTAAGATGGCACTTTTACTGGCTTTGGTTTCTGCCTATCGCGCCGTTGAGTTGGCTGCTCTGTTGTCAGCCCGAGCTGCTTGTTACTTTAACGAGGAGAGATACTTAACAAGGACAGCTCTTCTGTGCTGCTTAGGCCCAATCCTGCGTTCCTCCCTGAGAACATCAGTAGTTTTGTGTTGAGGGATATTGTGCATCAGATATTGTGCTTAAAAGTAGTAATCAACATGGAGAAAAATGTGGACATTTTTTACTTAATTGGTTGATGTTCTTTTTTTCATCAATACCACTTTTCACTTTTCAAAATAAAAATGTTTTATGATCTCTGAACTTGAAATCGGGAGCTAGCTGCAAGTTTTACCGATAAAATAAAGAAAAACATGGCGGAAAAACAAAAGAAAACTTTCACAATTTTCACAATGATTGGGTGGTTATTTTTTACAACATTAAACAAATGTGTCAGTCTCATTCATGGGGCGACTGTGGTGACGGTGACGTGTGGAGAGACTAACTCCCCACCTGGCAGTGCCCTATGAGCAGAAAGGGCCCATAAGTTAAAAGCAGCTTTTGGTAAACAGCTGTTGTTTTTCACAAGGCAGGTTAAATAGTCACGAATGGCAACTGAAGCTTCATTTAGAGCTGCACATTTTTTGATGAAGAACAAAAAATCCTTTTTGGACAGGGAGGTCTTACATTGACATTTAAATTTACGGCATTTAAAAGACTCTTATCCAAAGCGACTTACGTACATTTCTCAGAAAGGAGGTCTTGAGAGGTCTTGCGACTTAGGTCTTGCGACTGAAAGGAGCAATGATGACAATTGCAAACACTTTGTTCAAAGACAAGAAAAATGGTCCCAATGTCATCTCCACTCTCTCCGATATCCAACTTGGAGCAAGTAGGATGGTTAGAAGAGTGTCACCTCTGTCCAGGAACCTGACAAAGTAGCTGGACCGGGATCTGGTTAAGTGCAGGTGTTTTAGCATCCAGAGCGACGAGTCTGTGGACAGCAGCAGTACATCACAGCTGATGATGTTTACCCGAATGGTGATTGACGATTTCTCTGCAAAAGAAAAAGTCCTGAGCGACTGCCCCTGAACAATGAGGGAGTTTACCTCTACAATGCAGTGAAGGGGTTCTTCGTGGAGAAAAGGGTACCATTGGAAAAGCTTGTGTCGTGACTACAGATGGGGCTCCCGCCATGACGGGTCGACATGCAGGCTTCATTGCGCAATGCAAAGGTGATACAGACTTCCCACAATTTCCCACAATGATGCAGTGGAACGATTACCACTGCATCATTCACCAGCAGGTGTTATGTGCAAAAGTGACCGGCTTTGCTCATGTGATGACTCCTGTCGTGAATATCATGAATGGCATCCGCTCCAAAGCCAAACAACACAGGATGTTCAAGGTGCTATTGGAGGAGCTGTCAGCAGTTACTACACACCGAAATCAGATGTCACTGGGAAACTGAAACATTTGAACTGTGAGCTGCAAGGAAGAGGTAAGACTGTAGCTGACACGCGCTGTAGACGAATCCAAAGCTAAGATGAACATTTTCTCTGTGCATTTACAGAGAAAAATTGCGCCGCACCTTCCCTTCTTGCAGTCAATGCTGAATGACAATGCTGCTGCATTGGCAAAGTACTCATGAAAGTCATGACAGACTTGGGAAAGACTTTGAGAACTGACTGTGATCAACTTGAGCCATGTGTCATTAATTTAAAATCTTTTCATGCAAGTGGACGTGACATGCATTGCTGACCAAGTACAACGTTCAACTTGGATGCTGTACAGGTGGAGATTGAAATCATAATGTTACAAAATGACCTCCACCTAAAAGCCCATCAGGGTGCAACTATCTTTTGGTGCCATGTGGACACAGAAAAGTACAAAGGTGTATAGTACAGCAGCTATGATAGTTTTTGGTTCAACCTATCTCTGTGAATCAGAGATAGGTTGACTCTGTGAGTCTTACTGTATTAGCAGCAATTAAATGTTTCACCTTCTGATGACAAATATACTCTTAGTCGCTTTGGATAAAAGCGTCTGCTAAATGCCCTAAATGTAAATGTAAATGTAAATGAATCAGCCTTCTCTGACATGAACTTCATCAAGAACAAACACAGAACACACCTTACTGATGCACATCTACAAGACTCACTCAGAGTTGCAGTGTCAAATTATTCCCCAGATTACAGAGCACTGGTGGACAGCATGCAATGCCAGGCTTCCCACTAACATACATTTACAGACAAAGAAAGACATAACGTTGTTATACTGTAACATTATAAAATATTGTTTTCAGTGAAACACTGGCAATGTATGGCAACGTTTTATTATTATCATTAAGGTGATCATAATAGATAACGTGTCCACGACATGTAGATATAATCTACAAATACGAGACATCAATTCACATTATGTTTATTTGATGGTAAAGATGCTTTGTGTGTCGAGTAAGAGCTTTGGGAAAGGTAATGCTATAGATACAACATTTCTCTCGCACACAACAGAGGGGTTTTTCTTTCTCTTGGATGTAAAATGTCGAACAAACGTTTCTCGTTTAAAATTCTAAAAGCAGAATTATATGAATAGGTTGAGTCATTTGAGGCACTGGGAGGAGTCTGAATTGGAGCGCCCGCCTTTCGTCTCTCTCAGGTCGTCAACAAGCCATTATAAACACAGAGTGCACGATAAGGCCCCATTCTACATTGAGAAGCAGCAACATGTCTGGACGCGGTAAAGGAGGAAAAGGTCTGGGGAAAGGAGGCGCCAAGCGCCACCGTAAGGTTCTCCGTGATAACATCCAGGGCATAACAAAGCCCGCGATCCGCCGCCTTGCTCGTCGCGGTGGTGTGAAGCGTATCTCTGGCTTGATCTACGAGGAGACCCGCGGGGTTCTCAAGGTCTTCCTGGAGAACGTGATCCGTGACGCAGTCACCTACACCGAGCATGCCAAGAGAAAGACCGTGACCGCCATGGATGTGGTCTATGCTCTGAAGCGGCAGGGACGCACCCTGTACGGCTTCGGCGGTTAAACGAGCGTTCCTACGCTCAACCCAAAGGCTCTTTTAAGAGCCGCCCAAATGTTGCAAAGAAGCTGCCCATATTTTACGTCCCTATAGCCTACGATAACAATACTGCCCTATCTTGTACGTAAATCTTAATGTCGTGTCGCATGAGGTGCCGCCATCACCAGGGGGAAACAAACAAGCCTAGCCAAACTACATTAAGTGTATGATAACGACCGGACCGGTAGACGAGATAATGGGAATTGCGGCGTTTGTAAATATTTCAAAAGTCCCGCGCGCGGTAAAATTGTCTCCGTCAACTCGGACACCTATCGGTAAACAAAGCCATTTCTTCTGTAACTGTACGACTATTCGGTATGGCTAAAACGCAATGTTTGAGTATGTGAGAGAATTGAAGAGAATGCGATTTTACATGCTTTAATGAAACAAACGGCCACTGCACATACATCGCTCCTTTGCATTTCTGGTTAGAACTACCACATTTCGTTGTATCCACTTGTACTCTGCACAATGACAATGGAGTTTAATCTGATCTAATCTAATATGGTACACAAAACGTAATGATAACGGTAACGTAATGATACAAACGTGTGTTCAGATTCTTTTGTATTTCCCAGCCAATCACACAGAGGGACAACCCATGTTGATTTGCATGCGCCTCCTATATATTCGGCAGTCAGCAGACGGCTTACTTATTCCTCGTGTTTCACCATGCCTGAACCAGGAAAAACCGCGCCCAAGAAAGGCTCCAAGAAGGCCGTCACCAAGGCTACTCAAGGCAAGACCGGCAAGAAGCGCAGAAAGACTAGGAAGGAGAGCTATGCCATCTACGTCTACAAGGTACTGAAGCAGGTCCACCCCGACACCGGCATCTCTTCCAAGGCGATGGGCATCATGAATTCTTTCGTCAATGATATCTTTGAGCGCATTGCTGGTGAGGCCTCTCGTCTGGCTCACTACAACAAGCGCTCCACCATCACCTCCAGGGAGATTCAGACCGCTGTCCGCCTGCTGCTCCCCGGTGAGCTGGCCAAGCATGCAGTGTCTGAGGGTACCAAGGCTGTGACCAAGTACACCAGCTCCAAGTAGACACACTTCAGTTTAAACCAATGGTTCTTTTAAGAACCACCCAAACAACCTTAATGGCTACTCCTGTTCCCTATTACTGGTTAATGATGTAACCATCAGTCAGCATATGAAGTGATGCAAAAAGCTGTAGTGTCTATTGCAAGCCTGGTTGTGACATAGGCGATGTATATGCAGTGTTGGGATCATGTCCCTACAAATGTGAATGTACACATCAAAGATGTTAAAATCACAAATGGTTGGCAGTGAACAGCTAGCCGTAGAGTACAGCTCTATTCAATGAGCAATGTTGCATAATGACTACCGGTTAGCCACCAAATGTTTGTTCGGAAATTGTTGCCCACATTAACCAAGTTAAAGTGCCTCCCAAGAGAATAATAATGAAGAGGACTTGTATGGACATATTGCTGACAAGTAAATACACCACAAGAGTCAGAAAATGCATGGACAAATGTATACAACAATGTTATTATCATCGCTACCTTGGACACATAGGATGGGCTTATTTTGTTATAGTAATACTTGGCAAACAAGGCAAATTTGGACAATACATTCCTGCCCCCATCATCCCTTATTAGACCCTGGATGGAAGGCAATTGTAGATTGCCAAGTCCATATCTCCTCACACCTCCCCATAAGCACAGCCTCCCACCTGAGCTTTAGGAACAACATCGTGAGATACAGGCCCAAGATACCATTGATAAGTGTCTGCTACAAGAAGCCAGCCCCCCTCATCATTCCTCACCCAATTCTCCAACTGTGCAACATCACCTTCACAGGCTATTTTGCCAGAATATTCCCTGTTTTGGGAAAATTGGTCACAGATGCTCAACCTGACAAAGACCCCCATCATCATTCCATCTATTGGTCAATAAGCCTGGACAAGCTCCTGCAAAGGATTGTGGCAAACAATCTGCAAAAGCACTGATGACATAATTGCCATCAGGCTCCACAAGGCAGGGTTCATGAAAAACAGGATAACACTTTAAGAATTGCCAAAGAAATTCAAGGTGTTATTACAAAGTGACCACCGGTTGTGCTTTTATAAGCATCCACAGATAGCAGTGAGAGTGGGGGAGGCACCATCTGGCAGGCTCTCACCAGAACCAGCCCACAGCCCTGCTCTCTCTTTGGAATGTACATCCCAGAGAGGGCCAGGCTGCCCAGTTTGCAGACAACCCGTGCTGCAAAAGAAAAAGGGTCATGTTAAATGTTTACATCCTCTCCCGCTGCACCTTGCCTGCACAAAGCCAGCCTGAAGGCCTGTGAAGACAGACAGCCAACAAGAGAATAGCTTTAGAAAAGGGTCTGTAGCCCTGAGCTTTCCCTACAAGCACCAAGCCTCTTTAGTGAGTCCTTCTCTCCACATTAACTTCAGGCACAGGCCAGAGGGTTAGCTGGTGAGAAAAGATGGTTTGGTTTTATCTTGGATCTGCCTCTTTTGACATTTCCAGCTGATATTCAGATGCCGAGTCTGGTAGGGCGTAGTTTTAAACTATTTGGTGTCATTGTAATGAAAACAACATGTCTTAACCAATTCAGAGTGTTTATGAAACTTTGTTTTAAGTTGTTTTCTTGCCTTCTTATCCTTTTAGAGCCTAGTCTTAGCTTACCTCATGAGTCTTTCTGTTCCCAGGACACCGGAGAGGGCCTGTGTGTCGCAGTCACTTTAATAATGCTTGTTATAGTTTGTGGTGGACTCTCACGTCTTGGTGTTTACGTGGGCCATGATGGGTAGTGGGCTAGCTTCTTTGCTTTATTATTCATGATTTAAGATATTTGTTAGATAGACCATAAACTACCTACCCTGGGGACTGTCATGTCGTTTTGAATAAAACTGCCCTGTGTATAGCACTTAGAGCTATTTGGAGTAGGCGTTGTTAGGTTTGCCACATACAGAGTCATTCTAATTTTCGGCGTAGGATTGCTAATGTACATCTTGTTTGATCTCTTTCAGCATCTGACAAAATGACTATTAAAAACGTGTTATTTACAATAACACCACAAAATCATGCTTTGATATTGTGTTGAGTTCAGTCATTGTGACTCTTATCTGGTCATCAGCCTTTTAATATGTTGGACGAAGATATACTGGAAACAAGCTAAGTAGCCAAATATTAGAACCAGACACAGAAAACACCAAGAGTCACATTTACAATCGACAAAAACATAATAGTAAAGCACTATGAACACATTTGGTGAAAGCAATACAAGATATGTATTTTATACCCAATGCGGTGTGGAATAGGTGTGGCGATCCCGGCTGCTACAGCGGAAGCATAACCGCTAACGCGTGTGTTTACCAGCACCCAAATACGTTAATTTTAACCTAAACTACAGACATACGGGACACGTTGATCACTGTCACCCGATTGCAGGAAGACTGTCATTTAAAAAAGCTATGTCCGAATTAACAAAGTCCTTGGGTGAGATTTAAAACAAATGTCAAAGTAAACTCATTGCCCCAAAAAAAAAAGCCACGTCGCGATAAAAGGGTTTTTACATATTTTCTCTGGCGCCACGGCACATAAAACCTGGTACGGTTCAAATTGAAGATGTGTTCTTGTAGTTTATTTGCGAGATGTGTCAAATATTGTTATCGTATGTGGATCGTAACCTGATAAAATGAAGGAGGAAACACAAATGAGATGATCGTTGTGCATAGGAGAGAAACGCGTCACTTGTTGAGTCTGTACGGTTCTCATCGTGTGTATAAGGACAGCCCACCGGCGTCCTCCAACAACGTCTGATTCTGACTATCGCACCAGAACAGCTCTTGAAGATGGCTGAAGCCGCACCTGCCCCCGCTGCCCCCGCCACCCCGGCGAAAGCAACCAAGAAGAAGCCGGCAGCCAAGCCGAAAAAGGCCGGCCACAGTGTCGGAGAGTTGCTCATCCAAATCGTGTCTGCTTCAAAAGAGCGTCGCGGTGTTTCTCTGGCGGTGATGAAGAAGGACTTGCTTGCCCGTGGCTACGATGTGCAGAAGAACAACTCTCGTATCAAGGCCACGCTGAAGAACCTGGTGATGAAGGACGTTCTTCTCCAGGTCAAGGGCACAGGAGCCTCCGGTTCTTTTAAACTGAAGAAGGAGCCGACAAAGTCTGCCACTAAGGCGAAGAAGCCCGCTGCAGCCAAGGCTACTAAGACCGTTGCCAAGAAATCTACCGCTTCCCTGAAAGCTTCCCCAAAGAAGGCCAAGAAACCCGCAGCTAAGAAGCCTTCTGCAAAGAGAAGCACCCCGAAGAAGTCTGCGAAGGTGGTGTCCAAGAAGCCCAAGAGCCCCAAGAAGGTCAGCAAGGCCACCCCCAAAAAAGCAACCAAGCCCACGGCTCCTAAAAAGAAGTCTCCCAAAAAGAAGGTGGTGAAGCCTAAGGCGCCCAGCAAGAAGGCAGCCCCCAAGAAGAAGTAGATGTTCTCATTTGGTTTATACTGAAAAACCCCAACGGCTCTTTTAAGAGCCAACCACATATTTTAAGAGCCTTTCACCGAATCAGTCAAGTATAACTAAATAGTCTTCACTTTTTTTTACGTATCCAGATTAAATGGAGCACGTTTATCTTGTATTAAAACGTGATTATTATTTTGCTACCCTTACCAAAATGACCAAATTTATACCAAATTTTTGGAGGAAAGTGTAGCATCCGTGTAGTATACTTCTCGGCGTCATGGGGACGGGACATCCGAATGTGGAGCTGTGCGAGGGCAGTGGTTGACTGCGGCGTCCGAGAGGGTTTAGCTTCTCGGGCATCTATGGTGTAACGCTACGGTGTGTGTGTCGGGCTCCGTTTGAGCAGCTGACTTTTTTTTCTATGTCCGAGCCCCAGCGGCTTCTCAGCATGAAAGCTTATAGTGAATTTCAGCTCAAACAGTGGGTTCACTGGAGAGGATGGATACCCGACCAGAGCCCGACGGGCCGGGTCGGGATCAATCACATCTGCGCGATCTGTAATTTACCCGCGCGTTTACCCGCGCATGTTGTGCTCATCTTGTTGACATTTCCAAATGTCTTGCAGTTGCTTAATAAAGGCGGGCTTTCATAAACACAGACGTAAATGTGTCATTAGTATGAAAAAAAGACTTTAAATGTGCCGGGTTCGGACATAAAAAGCTTGATGTCGGGTTCGGTTACTGTTCTGTCAGATGCGGGCTGGGCTCGGACAGAAAGTTCTGTCCCGATCCACACTCTAGTTCACTGGCAACGGTGCTGTTCTTAGTATTTGGAGTTTTAGAGTTTGAGGCAATATGATACTTTTTATGTTTCTGCCGTGGTGGTCCACCGCACAATGTATACAGTGGTGTTTGAATTAAGAGAATAGAGTAAACGGATGTGCATGTGGAAAGTGACATCATACACCGTCATTAACGAGCAAGTATGGCCCAGTACTCATGTGTTTATAGAGTCTTTTTCTTACCCTGTGTATTGGCGGCATTGCTAGCATAAGCAAGCTTATATATATTATACATTCTGGTGTCAACGGTAAAATAACGCTCAGTAACAAATGGAGAGAGGAGAAAGGGGCGGGACTTGAGTGCTGTCTTTGCTGTATACTCTCGCGTGACTTGTCAGCGACCAATCAGCGTACGCAGGTTCTCCGGGGCTGGCTATATAACCTAGGATGAACACATCCTCTTCACATTCTTTCTGCGAAGATACGTGCTCGAAATGGCCAGAACCAAGCAGACCGCTCGCAAGTCCACCGGTGGTAAAGCGCCCAGGAAGCAGCTTGCTACCAAGGCTGCCCGTAAGAGCGCCCCAGCAACCGGTGGCGTGAAGAAGCCCCATCGTTACAGGCCGGGCACCGTGGCTCTCAGAGAGATCCGGCGTTACCAGAAGTCAACCGAATTGTTGATCCGCAAGCTCCCATTCCAGCGCCTGGTGAGGGAGATCGCACAGGACTTCAAGACCGACCTCCGCTTCCAGAGCTCTGCTGTCATGGCTCTGCAGGAGGCAAGCGAGGCTTACCTGGTTGGCCTGTTCGAGGATACCAACCTGTGCGCCATCCACGCCAAGAGGGTCACCATCATGCCCAAAGACATCCAGCTGGCCCGCCGCATTCGCGGAGAACGCGCTTAAATCGACCTGCCGATTTGCTTGCTCCCCCAAAAGGCTCTTTTAAGAGCCACTTACCTCGTTTAAAAGACTTCCTTCATTTTATCGCATTTCACATTGAGCTAAAGACCTTTTAATGGACGCTCACTCCTTGTGGCGTACTGATGGTGGCTAGTATAATTGCGTGCGTTGCATCTTTCACAGACGCAACCCAAGTACTGATATCTATTTTCGCATTACTGTTACAAGATCTACAACGTCGGAATGACGCAAGGTGGTCCTTAATGTGTCGTATACATGTGTATGTATACATACATACAAGATGGCGTATACATTATGTTGAGGCAGAAGTATACTCTGGTGACTTTCTTACTGCATTAGCAGCAATGTTTCACTTATGACAAATGTACTCTTTGTAACTCTCTTTGGATGAAAGCGTCTGCTAAATGCCCGAACTGTACTGTTATATGATGCTTTGAAAACATTGGATAATAACAGTTGTTACAAGAAAGGCGAGGTAGATCTACAATGTTGGATTGACCAAAGGTAGTCCTCAAATGTACACAACGTGTTTTAAGATGACGTAAACGTGATGTTGAGGGGAAGTATACTGTTATGATGCTTTGAAAACATTGGATAATAGCAACAGTAGTTGGTTGAAACCAATTATACTGTACCGTTTACGTTGTATGGGTCCTAGCATGAGCAACAACGTTTATTTTTGTTTTGTTTTTTTACTAGGAATTTTTCTCTTACTTTTGAATGGGCACAATTTAGCTTTAGGTGTAATACTGCCACCTCTTGGGCGTAAAAGTCTGCATTAGCCGTGATTGGTCCTTTCGTTTGACATATCAGCTGGCCAATGAGAAGACTCCTGGGTGGCCATATATACCAGTGTGCCGCCCTAGTGTCTGTGTTCAACCGTTCTTACAAAGCTGAGCGAAACATGTCTGGAAGAGGCAAGACCGGTGGTAAAGCGAGGGCCAAGGCCAAGACCCGCTCTTCCCGAGCCGGGCTTCAGTTCCCCGTCGGCCGTGTGCACAGGCTGCTGCGTAAAGGTAACTACGCGCAGCGCGTTGGTGCTGGCGCTCCGGTCTACTTGGCGGCGGTGCTCGAGTATCTAACTGCTGAGATCTTGGAGTTGGCTGGAAATGCTGCCCGCGACAACAAGAAGACTCGTATCATCCCCCGCCATCTGCAGCTGGCCGTCCGTAACGACGAGGAGCTCAACAAGCTGCTTGGCGGAGTAACCATCGCTCAGGGCGGTGTGTTGCCCAACATCCAGGCCGTACTTCTGCCCAAGAAGACTGAGAAGCCCGCCAAGAAGTAAACAACTTGACTTCAAAACCAAAAGGCTCTTTTAAGAGCCACGCACATTATTCCAGAGCAAGCCTAATTTTCGTGCTATCATCTTATCCCTTAAATTGTGTAATTTAATAATGATCAAATTATCCATGGTTTATGTCGATTTGTAGACTAAAACACTGGAGACGTTTCCACACCTCGTTCTCTTGTCAAATCAATATGATCAGGAAAGGCTACATTTGTTTTCATTGCTTCTGTACTACCCCGTCTAATTCCAAGTGGGCTGTATATGGTGCGTGCGCAGCATATACAGCTCTATTACAATCAAATGCATCCCCAGAATTTTACCGAAACCGCTTTTCAACATACAAAATTAGTTTGCTGGAATATCGAAGTTAAGTTTCTCGAGTCTGAGAGCCATCTCCCAACTGGATCTGTTGCAGACCAACACACAGACACACAGACCACACACAAACAGGGTCCTACTCAGCAAAGCAGCTTTTTCTGCAGGAATTTGGCACATTTAACATTTAAACCTGGAGACTTCTTGAAGTCTCCAATTGAAAGAATAAAATACTAAATAAGTTCACATTTTCTACTGTAAATATCTAAATATTATTACAAATATTGAAATATTTCCATGACTTTATTTTACA